>CAUYLG010076896.1:0-14367 GCA_963573385.1 Cacajao melanocephalus
GCTCTCTGTGCTTTCACTGGGAGCTACAATCCTGAGCTATTGTTAATTGGCCATCTTGGATCTCTCCGCCTGGTGATGAAGTTTTTTCTGTTTCTTAGTTTTCCTTTGGCGGATGCCCCTTCCCTGCAGAGCTGGACCTTCCCGGTTCAGCTGTGCTTACTATGAAACTCTCAGTCCTCAGCGCTTCTAATTGCTGTTCTCCTTGTGGGGATGGGACCAGCCGAGCTGGACTCAAAGGGCACCCCCATCCAGTATACTCCGCGCCGAGAAACGCCATGCTGGGGCGCCAGCAAAACAGCCGCGCCGGCCAAAAAAGTCGCGCTGGCAACCCGTGTGGCTCCTCCAGCGGGAATCTCCCAGTCTGTGGGCAACAAAAATTCGTCTGAAAGTGCGGCGTCCACTCGCTCTCTGTGCTTTCACTGGGAGCTACAATCCTGAGCTGTTGTTAATCAGCCATCTTGGATCTCTCCCAGAAATGTGAATTCTTAGGCTCTGCCCTAGACCTACTAATACGGTCTGGTAATCTACATTTTAACAAGCCCTCCAGGTGATTCTAGTGCATGTTAAAGTCTGATAACTACTGTATAAATTTTTAAGTGATAACATTTGGGCAAAATTATGACATGCTAAGTTGAACAAAATTCTGGCTATCATTTGTTTGTGCATTGTTTTGAGATTTGGTCAAAAAATAACATATTGGTTAATTCTGAAAAATCCACAAATATTTCAAATGAGTACTCACCATTTATAACAGCAAAATTGTTAACACCTGCTAATATGTCTAGCACTGTGAATTATTCTTTGCTTCACAAGAAGTCATAATATCCAGACATATATCAATTTTAGATTATTTCAGAAAAATGTTTTCCTTAACTTTGAACAGAGCTGGACCAAATTTTAGCTATTCAAAGTTTAAATTCACAGGTACATAATTTTTTAGTGGTTTAGATAAAACAATAACAAGAAAAAGATCTTAATATATTGAAGTCTCATAGTAGATTAATTCATATGTTCACATCTTCCTTCAACAAGTATTTAGAAGCTATTATGTGTTAGACCATATTCTAAGACCTAGGAATAAAATCATATAGAAAATAAACTTTCTACTAATAATACACATTTCTCATTCACCATTTGGAATTAAAATTTATCCCCTATTAATTTATCGAAATATTTTAATTATTCATCTCCTGGATAATATTAGTTATAAATTATTTTTTATCAGTTACCACCCAGATTAGCATTGGGTATGCTTAGGAAAAAAATAATTTTAAATAAACTAGATTTGAGTCAAATGTACCTCATACTAACTGGATGACCTTGAGAAAGTCTGTCTTCTGAGCTTCATCTATTTCATTTACAAACTGGCAAAGATAACAGCTCTGAACTTAACCTACAAGACTATTTGCAGAGTAAACTAGATAATGAATGTGAAAGTTTACTGTTACAGCTGTAAAGTAATTGTGTGGTTTAAAAAAAAATCTGAAATAAATCACTATTTACAGATTAATCGATTTCACACATTTAAATTCTGGCTCTGACACTAGCTCTCTGACCTTGGGTAAATTACTAATCTCTTTGTATTAGAATTTCTTCAATAAAACATTACATATTTTTGAATTTCATAGTTACATTAAAAATTAAATTGTGAAAGTGCTTATACTACTGTTTAATACATTACTTATCTTTATTGAGCACTTACTATCTTTGTTATCACTAAAACAATATTTAGACTAAATTTAAATACTTGGAACTCTGTGCTCATAAATATGAGTCCTTCATAAATAAAAACATTAAATCTCTTCATAAAGTTACGAATTTCATTTAAACCTATGCTGACTCTTTGACACATTTTTAGAATACATTTATTTTGGATTAAAAAAATGAGGCTCTTACCTACTACCTTGACTCCTTCTGATGAAGCAATGTTTAAAAGAAGACAAACTTTATAGTCTTTTGCATTTCAGATTAATTTAAATTTTCATTTGTTGATATAACTCTAATGTTCTCCAATATAAACAAAACCCATCTTTTCATTATCAAAACTAAACAACATTTTTATCAAGGAGCTATTTATTTATTTTACCTGTATCAAAAAAATAGTTTACCACATAAGGCAGTTACGGCTTCTCTTAAGCTTGCCTCATATACCATGGCAGGAAAATGTAACAGATAAACTGAAAGGTATGTAAAAGTATTATATAGATGGTGTCTGATGTAGGATACTTCAATTTATGATTTTTAGATTTCACCATGTGTGAAAGAAGTAAGCATTCAGTGGAAATTGCATTTTGAGTACCTGTACAACCATTCTACTTTAACTTTTGGAACAGTATTCAAAAAATTACATGAATTATTCAATACTTTATTATTATATTATTATAAAATAGTCTTTGTGGTAAATACTTTGCCCAACTATAGGCTAATGTAAGTGTTCTGAGCACATTTAAGGTGGGCCAGGTTAAGCTATGATGTTTGGTGGGTTATGGGTATTAAATGCATTTTTGACTTACAACATGTTTAACTTACAATGGGTTTATTGGAAGGCAACTCCATGGTAAGTTGAGAAGCATCTGTAGTTGAAATTGGATTTGTGCGCCAACAATATGAACTTACCTTAAATGGTGATATTGCTCTCTAGCTGCAGGTAGCTCACAAAACCATTTGGACAAGAATTATGTGAAGTCTTTTTGGAGCTGCAGGAGGCAAGGGAAGTGCAGAGAAGGGATTGAACATCTGCAGCCAGAAGGAAAAAGTCATCGCCCCTTTGCAGCTGCCTTCTAAGGCTTATGACCCAGTGATCTCATGAACCATGTGAGGCCCAGTTTGCTTGGGTGTGGAACATTTCAGATGCTGCCACTGACAAGGCCCCAAGCTCTTCATAGGCCTGACTACCAGACATCCCTGAATAGCCAAAGAAATGACTGCGCCCTGTCTCACAGAGCTGACTTATCCACCAGGGTTAATAGGGTAGCTCTTTGATGGATGACACATCTGGAAGGGAAACAGCAGGAACCACACACCTGCAATATAAATCTCAGAAGGTTTACTGTGTTTTCTTTTTATATTCTCTATTTCAGTACATATGTGAATAGGGTGGCATTTTTTCCTCTGAAAAGTTTTAGATTTTTATTTGTGTCAAGTTTCATAGTTCTGTGCTGAACCTGGGCTTTGTTTATTTATCTTACTCAGACATTCCTACACATTTCTACATCTTTTCTTATCATTTTCTGTAATGTACTATCTCATTAGAACTCATTGGAAATGACTACAGGCTTACTGACTTCAAGCTGAATGGATTTGGCAGAGCACTGAACTTTTTCCTGGCCATAAGCAGATTGTACGAACTGCATTTGCTCTGAAAGTAGTTTTAAATAGATCACATGCACTAGGTAAACTGGTTGTTACAAATTTAAGAGAACTAGGCATACAAACCATTAAAGGGTGGGGTTGCACTAAAGCACCATAGAAAGGCAATATCTCCACAATAATCAGCACTGTTTGAAATCTAAATATGGTAGAAAGAAGCATGTGCATTTCTATACAAGTTGGAGGGCAGCAGGCAGAAACAGCCCCAAAATTCAGAAAAAATACACTAAATGAGTACCAATTATCAGGATCACAATTTGGAACTTCTTATCAAAATTTTTAAAAGTAAATGTCTTCTACATAGCAATTACACTTACAGTCTACTTTATTCAGATATGCTGCTACAAGTTTTAAAAAAACAAAAAATTATTTGCAGTAACATTTTGTATTGGGGAAATAATGTCAACTCCCTACCTGCGCACCAATAAGGATAAAGTATGGCCTAATAATGTTAATATTACACAGTTGTTTTTGAAACGAATGAAGAATGCTTTTATGTATTGGCATAAAAAATTCTTTACGATATATTCCTAGTTAAAGCAAAAGCTACAAAAAATTATAATACAGCAGTTGTGATTTCTTTCTTTCCTTCCTTTCTTTTCTGCTTCCTCTCCTTCTCTTTCTTCTCTTTTTTCCTCCCTCCTTCCCTTCCTCCATCCTTCCTTCCTCTTTTTTCCTCTTTCTTTTTTCTTTTCATCTACTTATACATTCATTTATCTATCTATTTATCATGGCACATAAAATATCTGGAAGAATAAGCAAAAATAAAAATTTAACCATGATAATGCATTGTACTTTCTGGAGAATGGAGTTGGGAGAATCTGGGTAGGGAAACTTTTGCCTATTGTTTTATGTTTTCCTTTATGTATTATTTGTCTATTGCTGCATAATAAAGCAACCCAAAGCTTGGTAACATCAAATAAAAATCATTTATTTGCTTATTGTTGTGTAATTGGCAATTTGGGCAAGGTTCAATTTGGATGGGTTGTCTTTGTTCTGTGTGATGTCTAGGTTCACTCCTGTGTCTAAAAACAGTTGGTAGGTTAGTTAGGGACTCGATAGTCCTGAAACGTCTCACTCACATTTCTGGGGCCCATGCTGTGCTGCAACAACCTGAGATGGCTAAGCCTCTTTCTCCATGACTTCTATCTAAGTTTGTTCACAGGGCAGCAGTGCTCCAAGAGGGCAAAAGCAAACAAATAAAACAAAACAAAAAACACAATCTCTCTTGAAGCCCAGGCTTGGTTGTCAGCTGGTGTCACTTCTGCTGTATTTTATTCTTCAAAGCAAGTAGCAAAGCCAGCCTAGATTCAAAGAATGGGGAAATAGACTTCATCTCTTAATGGGAGGACTTGCGACAAATTGTGGCCATATTTAGTCCAACACACTCTGCTATATGAATTTTTTTATAATAAGCATTAATCGTTTTAATAATAATAATAAAAATAAAAAGAGGTATTTATCTTTTTTCTGTTATGAAGTACTGGTTTGCCCAACTGCCACCTGTGTCTTCGAGTTACATAAGAGCCTGCTTCTGTTTTCATAATGAAATGTGATTACTGGTTAGTTAGGAATGATTCTGTAACTTATATACAAAAATCAGTTTTGAGTAAGTTTAGTCTCAGCAAAGAGATCCATTCCAGATGTGAAATTCTAACATGCAAGCAAAATGCACGTATACTTCAATTTCTAGTAGCCAGTAATGACTTCGGCAAAATGAGTAAATAGCCTGACATGAAATTATATTATCTTCCTGTGTGTATGTCTGTGTGTAGCTTTAATAGAATTTAAAATCTCTCTGTCTTATAAACATTTATCATTTAGCACTTTAATAGTATAATGTTCCCAACTTTATACAATAAGATCTTATTGAAGAGGAATTTGAATAAAAATATGATGAATTATTTTAAATGGCTGTTGTAATTATTCTTTAGTTCTCTCCCAAAATAAATCCAATGGTTAATTGTCTTATTAAAGGTAAGTATCCACTAATCTTTTTATTTCTGAGAAAGCAACAGGGGGGCATGGTATGGAGAGGGACAATCCTGTTGACATTCTTAGAATTTACCTGTCCCCTCATAGTCCTTCCTCTTTCTCCCCTCCACTGCTTGATTTTGAGTTTTCTCAGTATAAAAATCCACAGAAGTAAAATATGAATTTTTTTATGGCAGAATTACATTTCTAGCACCTATTTTGTTTACTCTGCATTTGAATTTTTTTTCTCTTCCTTCTCACTGGTCCTCTGGTTCCCTCTTCTAGTCCTCATTAAAGCAGAAACAAAGAGGCAGAGGCACAAATACAAAAGAACCACTGGCTAGTGCGCCGCCAAATGATGCATCTCAGGTAGACATTTGTGTGTAGGGCTCAATTTCTTGTTTGTTTGTTTTGCTTTGCTTTGCGTTGTTTATCTCCAAATGATCTGCTCTGGGAAAGAGAAAAGACAAATGACCCAGAGACAAAACTAATATATGAGCAAGGGAAGACTTAAAGGCTAGGAGTTCTCAGAGGGAGAGGGAGAAATTTGCTCTAATTTTCTGTATCCTAACAGAGAACAGACCACTCAAATTAGAATAATGTAAGAGAAGGTTAACACAATATTAATTTTTCAACAGGGAGTACTGTCTATGTGTAAAGAAATCACATGGATAGTGCAGAACTCCCAGGCTGTTACCATGCTAGGCCCAAAGAGATGAAGAGAGAGACAGTGTGACTCTCATTGATCAAGGGACTCAGTAAACTGGGGGTGACCCAGCCAGGTAAGTAGCTGGAGAATAAATACCCTGAACTCAGTTTACTTTATTCTTTGTTTTCTTTGTGTGGCTCCACATTGGCCAAATCCTAGTGAAAGCTAGAAGTCAGAGGAGCTTGTTGGAAGGGGGAGGGATGGAGAAAATGAGGTAGTTGAGGGAGAGAGAGAAAAAAATAAAGAGGGCAGGAGAATGGAGACAGAATGCATGATGTTGTAGCTGGAAATATCAAAGACAAAAATACAGGACAGGTATTTTATTCTCCAGTTGTCGAATTTTTAATTATAAGCCCTTGGGATGACTTCCATTACAAGAATTGCAAAAACTGATAATGGCAATTACTCTTCATCAACCTCATAACTGTTTGCATTCTATTTCCTTCATAGTTGAGATAGTAAGCTACCTGAGGACAAAGATCCTATTTATCTTATTTTGTGAAGTATCCTTATTAAATATTTGCTGAATCACATTAAATGATAAGTATATGTCATTAATTTTAATCATTTTGGAAAATCAAGAATGGCTCACTGTAAGATTTTTTAGGGATATGTCACATAGTTGTAGTAATGCCATCTTACATTATTGAATAGGAATATTGCATCTCTTCAGCTGTCAATGTTGTGATTATTAATCTACCACAACTTTTGCTAACAGCAGAGAATCTCTGCTCTGACAACTGCAATAAAGTTGGTTTGCCAGAGAAGTTTACAAACAGCTTGAAAGTTTCATGATGAAATGACTGGTCAAGTTAGTGTTGATGGCATCTGGCTAGAGCCATCCATCACTAATCCTGGGAAGCAGAGATATCTAATGGTGCCAGTTTTATTCAATCTGTTTTATGCAGCCATGCTTGACTATGCAACAGGAGACCTCAGGGTTGATATTAGGATATATTTGATCCCCTAAAAGGCTTTTCTACTTCAATAACTTGCAATCCTCCTCAAAAGTCCTTGAGGCAGTCGTTCATGAACTATTCCTTCCTGATGAGAACATACCCAAGATGACCTAAAATGGATTTGAGAAAACTTTGTAGGCCTGTGTTAGGAGTTATCTATAAGCAGAAGATGTCTTAATATACAAGGCTTTTCTAACAAAATCCCAAAACAATTCAGTAGCACTCAATTTTTAGAAGACATTGCTGATATTTTGTCTGTCAGTTCACTAATAATCACCAGGTAAGAAAATTCATAGTAAAAATAATATATTTGTGGAAAGCAGATTTATTATCTATAATTATTACATTTCAGCATTTGTTGACTCTGCGATGAGTTTGAATGAATCTTAGGATTCCTTCCCTAACAGCCGTATAGTTGCTATACATTGGACTTATAATGGGAAAGTAATCTAACCACACACTATTAAAGCTGGAAGAGACCTGAGAATTTATTTAATAAAGCCTCTTACTCTCCATATAAGGGTGAATTACATGATCAGTATCATACAATTAATTTCAGAAACTAGGTTATGCACCACATTCCTTAACCATTCCAAGTCCATTAGATCAATGATGTTTTCATTATTCCAGTTTGAATGTTGTGGTTGTCAGATTCTAAGGTGGCCCGTAGTGATCCTTGCCACCTAGTGCTCATACTCTTGAGAAGTCCTCTTCATGTTGTATCAAGGTTGTTGTGTCTGACCAATAGATTATAACTGATTATTTCACTTTTCAACCTAGGTCATACCAGACACTATCGCTTTCTATTCTCTCATCTTGGTTCTCCTGGGAGAAGCCAGTTGCCATGGCTGAGCAGCCTGATGAAGAGGCCTGTATGATGAGAAACTGAGGACTATAACCAACAACCAGCAGAGAACAGATACTTCCTTCCATCAGCCATGTGAGCAAACTTTGAAACAGATATTCCTTACCCAGTCAGATTCAAAGATGACTGCAGTACCTGCAAACATCTTGCTTGCAAACTCTTGAGAGCAGTTAAACCAGGCCACTCAGCTAAGGTACTTCAAGATTCCTGACCTAATCTTGAAACTATGTGAGATACTATTTTTGTTTGTTTGTTTTTTGCTGCCAAGTTTTGGGGTAGTTAAGGTTTATGAAGCAATATATAGCAAGTACAATATGAGAGTAAAAGTTTTCTTGCATATGTCAGACAACTATCAAATTTGGAACCACGGTAAAAAATTAGGTATGTGAAGACCATCTAGGCAAGAGTTGGGACATGTAATCCATGAACTCCTGGGCCCATCAATGGGCCTTAGAGATATGTGAATCACCAAAATTATATGTGTCATTATATGGATATATGTGTAAATGTGGTTTCTTTCCCCTAAAGGAAGAATCTCATCATTTTCATTTGATTTTCACAGGTATCCTGTGATTTCCTGAATATTGAGTCACTAGTCTATGGCCCTACTATAACATTATATCCAAGGTCATTGTGTGCAGAGTCAATTGTGTGTTTTTTTTAAATCACTTTAGAAACTTTTCATATGCCTTACCTGGGGTGTGCACAAAAGAAGGATGTTGCTGAGTGATTAAGTTCGTATGTTTGTGTGTACCTTTATCTATGATGTTAGGCTCACCATCAATAGCCACGTACTTTCAGCTGATTTCCTACTATCATGCATCCCTCATCCTTTGTTTCAATTATAAATATTGAGGGATGTTCAATTTGTGACTGTGTAACATCTGAAGCTGAGTGGCCCAAACCTAGATTGCTTCATTGGTCTTCTTCATGTGGTACATTCATTAAATTGCTAGAGAGTGAAGTAGCCGTTCAGTATGCATCAAAGAAATTTCCTGGACACATTCTGGACCATTTTTCCCTATGTTTCATGGCAATGAGTTTGTTGTAACATATATAGACTTTCTCCTAATGTTGTTCTTTGACTTTTGGCAGTGAAACCATTAACCCCAAATCAAAAAAAAAAAAAAAAAAAAAAAAAGAAAGTCGGAGTCATTTGCTATTTTGACTGCTTGTTGCTTCTGTCACAACTTTAAAATTGAGCCTAGCACACTTTACTCATATCCTGCCTGTCTTTCTTAAGTAGTTAATTATAATATCATGCAATCTTTCTGGGAACCCATGTCCATTAACAAAATTGTTTTTTTTTTCCATTGTGGCTATAAGATGATGGATCCCAGTTCACCTATGTTTTTACTAAGGGCAATGCTACTTAGGCCGTACAATAGACCCAAGTGTGTTTATTTTAAGAACTATGTGGAATTATACCTACTTCCATCTTCAAAGTAATGTTTGAAGTTCCTGCTGGAGTCTTGATGAGCCATGTACTCCTTCGCTACTCACCATTGTGCTGGTATTTCACAGGCCTCTGGTAACACATTTCTCTTTAATTCAACAAAAATTAGTTTCCATCTAAAAGTTACCTTTATGATTTTCCCTTTGAAAAGCACTATTTTCTCAGTTCTATTATTTTCAACATATCTACTTACATCTAGGAATGTTTCCAAAAGGAGCTTTTTAAGAAATTATTGTTCACTTGTTGAGGGAAAGGGGAATACACCTATTGGAAGGTCTGAATACTGCCACATGGATTACAAATGAGGTCAATTAATCCTGGTAATTCTCAAAGTGAAAATACTTTATAACATGAAAAATATAGATTTCACAAATTGATTTTTCCATTCTAGATATATTTTCTCCCTTATCTTCAGGAAATACATATAATTGTATTTTTTTTGTCAAGATGCTAGTTAATACCAAGTATTTAGAAAAAAGAGGATGAAAGCAGATACGTGTGGGTAAGACATATAAATAATTTATAGGCTCACAATAATGCATTGTAATATAGGCCAGACTCAACATGGTAATTAAACTGCTCATTACGTATCTGTTAATGCACACCCACATGTCTCTATCTCTTACAGGCCATTCACAGTTCTGCTCATTAGGCCCAGAGCAAATGACCTACTCTCAAATCCCTCTTGCTCCATTCATTCTTCAAATTACGTATGCGTGTAGTCAAAAGATGTTTGCATTGTCTACTATATGCAATATGTATTATGCTGAGCTGTAGGAATACAGAGGTGAAGAAGAAAGAGAAAATAATATTGACTTGAGTGCTGATCTAAACTAATAACCTAGTCCAGTCTCTATTGTACATGAAGGCTAGAATAATAGTCCCACATGCATTCAGAAAATGTCCCTTTCGATCTCTATTAGCACTACCATGAGCTTTTTGCTATACCATGACAGAATAATTTACTAAAGTTTTTCAAGTAGCATGTTCTAGAACTTGCATCCATTTTCACCATTTTCATCCTTATTCATTGAGGCTTGGGGAAACCAGATGGAATCCTCTGAGGGTTTTCATGTGGCCCTTTTATTATCCAACAAAATCATTCCTGAATTATTTGACAGACCACACCGAATCCTTCCATTTATAGCTTTTTGGAAGGTGCACCTGATAGCACTAAAGTATTCTCTGTGAATGCAGACACAAGTGCTCTATATAAACTGTATGCTTTTTACAAATGGAAGTGGTTCTCTTGTCCAGCATGCCACCACTGGACCATCCCTGATATAAGTCCCCCCAGTAAAACCCTGTGTCTCCCTTTCTGGCTTCAGGCCTCTTCTTCTGCCTTTCGAACATGATGCTATCCCTACTGAAGTTAATGGAGGTCTGTACAACAATTGGCGAGCCCAGTGTGAGGTTGAGGAAAACCCCATGAGTACCAAGACAGTAGCGGGGGTAAAGAGGAAAATCCTGGGTTGACCATCCACTTCTACGCAGGACCTTGTAACCACTATCTTTGATGGAATGGGGCCCAACCTGTGAGTAGTGGGACACCCTGTAAATGCTGAAGGGTCTGGAACAGTTGTTGCACAAGGTGGATCTAACTGAGCAAAAGTAAGATGTCTGGGCCGTGACAGCTGTGGTTGGCTGGCCACTTCTGACTGCACTCTGAGCAGCCACTGAAGCTGAGCTTGAATCATAGGCAAGAGTTTGTCAGTTACAGGATGAGCTGCGACTAGAAAGAGATGCCACATTAGTTCAGGCTGAAATGTCGGCAATCTTGCTGCCTCACCTGTGGGACCAGGGCAATGGAATGGAGACACTGGCTTGTCGGGTAGCCTATTTAAAGAGTTGCTGGCTGCCACATCAATAAGTTTGGGCTTTCATGGCTGAATTGTCCTGGATCCTCTGTCCAGGAAGCCCATGGAGATGTCTAGTGGAGAGGCGAGTGAGGACCTGCATGAGTCCACAACATTTCCCATGCTCTCCACCTGTCCCATAGTTACTACCAAGATAAAGGCAGACCAACTGCACCTACAGGGAGTTGCCCTACAAGACTTGCTGCCATCTGAAAGGGAGCAAGTCTTGTAGGGCTACACACCACAATGCAGAATTACACCACTGTGGAACTGTGGAATAGGTTCATAGAGAAGGGGAGAGAGTTGATTGTAGGCTGGTTTCTCTGTCTATGGAACATGTGGGCAGAGGATATTATATCCTCCAAACTTGAGGAGAGTTAAATGATGTCCATCACAAACCACCCTGCCCTGAGGCAGTGCCTCCGTGGCACCAATAATGAGAATATGGTGCCACAGAGGCACCTACTTATCTGGGTGGTTTTGAGCTGCTAGACAGCCTGCCCAAATAAGGGATCTGTCCCCAAGTCTCTTGTATAATGGCAGCCTATGGAGGAATTGCAGGACATCCTCCAGGAATTAGGGACGAAGCATGCTATCTATGCTGAGCCTTACTGAGGTCCAATAATGAGTTTTTCACTGCCAGTGTGAAAGAGATCATCTTATAGTTGGCACTCGACCAATGATATGCCATGATAATGTCTATCCTGAGCCCCCTGGTAGGACAGCCAGGTCTCAGATGACCCAAATTCTCACTGACTTAGGGGAAATAGAGAAACCATGTGTGTGAGGGGTGCATGATGCTGGGATGAAAGACAAGTGAGCCAAAGGAAAGCACACAGCTAAGGGTACCCTCAGAGTAACCACTGACAAATGTGACATGACACTGGTCACTTTGAAATATACAAATTTTCTTGCTAAGAAGAGCCATCCTATTCTTCTAGCAAACATTAAAATTTATTTCCTCTTTGTCGTCTTGCCCCAGGGATACATACATAGCCTCAAAATCTTTCATGGCCTGGAGCTACAGGCCTTTGTAGGTGTACTACCCTGGGAGGCAGGGGGGTAATATGTTTTTCATTCCCCATAGTAAAATCCTATATCTCATTCACTGGTTCTGGGTCTCTTATTCAGCCTCTTAAACAAAGTGCTATCTCTACTGAAGTTAATACAAGTCCAGCACAATGAATGTACTAATTTAATTTAAGAATTATTTATGCTACCTTCACATTTATAATGTTTGTTAATTGTGTTGAGGTTTAGAAATATGAATTTGATGGGATGTGAATAAAGTTAGTGGATGAAAATCATCTCTTTTCTATGTTGTGCAAATGGGTGAGCACTGGTCGTCAGATTTTGTTCTCTTTAGGATTTTTAAATTTGAACTATATGCTATGCATGTGATCTAGGAATACTGTCATAATTAGTTTGGGCTACTAAAACAAAAGTACCATAGGCTGGATGGCTTAAACAACAGAAATTTATTTCTTACAGTTATGAAGGATGGGAAGTCCAAGATCAATGTGCTGGCTGATTGGATTCCTAGTGAGGAAGCTCTTTGTGGTTTGCAGATGGGCACCTTCTTGTATCCTCACACAGAGGAGCATGAGAGGAAAAGGAGAGGGAAAGAAAACAAGCTCTCATCTGTCTCTTCTTATAAGGGCACTAATCCCATTCACAAAGGTTCTGCTTTCATGACCCAGTTACTTCCCAAAGGCCCCTCCTCTAAATATCAGCATACTGGGGATTAGACTTCAACATTTGAATTTAGGGGGAGACAAATATTCAGTCATAGCAAATATATCTTAAAGTAGTTTTCAAAGAAGCCACAACCAAGGGTGGGGGGGAAAAGTCTAGTATTCTGAAATGAAAATTGATTTGATTTAGCTGTGTCTCCACCCAAATCTCATCCTGAATTGTAGTTCCCATAATTCCCATGTGTCATAAGAGGGGCCAGGTAGAGATAACTGAATCATGGGGGCGAATTCCCTTATCCTGTTCTCATGATATTGAGTTAGTTCTCATATATATAATGGGTTTACCCTTTTGCTGGACATTCATTCTTCTTCTTGCTGCCACCATGTGAAGAAGGATGTGTTTGCTTCCCCTTCCACTATGATTGTAAGTTTCTGGAGGCCTCCCCAGCCATGCTGAACTGTGAGTCAGTTAAACCTCTTTCCTTTATAAATAACCCAGTCTCAGGTATGTCTTTATTAACAGCATAAAAATGGACTAATACAGTAAATTGGTACTGGTAGAGTAGAGTGCTCCTGTAAAGATACCCAAAAATGTGGAAATGACTTTGGAACTGGGTAACAGGCAGAGGTGGGAATTGTCTGGAGGTCTCAGAAGAAGATAGAAAAATATGGGAAAGTTTGGAACTTCCTAGAGACTTGGAGGGCTCAGAAGACAGGAATATCTAAGAAAATTAGGATATTCCTAGAGACCTGTTGAATGGTTTTGACAAAATGCCCGTAGTAATATGGACAGTGAAGTCCAGTTCGAGGTAGTCTAGTGGGAGAGGAGGAACTTGTTGGGAATTGGAATAAAAGTCACTCGTGCTATGCAAAGAAACTGGCAGCATTTTACCCCTGCTCTAGAGATCTGTGGAACTTTGAACTTGAGAGTGATGATTTAGGGCATCTGGCAGAAGAAATTTCTAAGTGTCAAAGTGTTCAAGCGGAAACAGCATCAAAGTTTGGAAAATTTGCAGTCTGACTATGTCATAGAAAAGACATCATTTTCTGGGGAGAAATTCAAGCTGGCTGCAGAGATTTGCATCAGTAATGAGGAGCCAAATGTTAATTGCTAAAACAATGAGAAAAATGTCTCCAGGGCATGCCAGAGACCGTCAAGGCAGCCCATCCTATCACAGGCCTGTAGGCCTAGGAAGGAAAATGTTTTGATGGGCTAGGCCCAGGGCCCCCTGCTATATGCAGGCTCCAGACACAGTGCCCTGCATCCCAGCTATTTCAGCACTACCCATGGCTAAAAAGGACCAGGGTACAGCTTGGGTCAAGGCTTCAGAGGGTGCAAGCCCCAAGCCCTGGCAGTTTCCACATAGTGTTGAACCTGAAAGTGCATAGAGGTCAAGAACTAGGGTTTGGGAAGATGTATGGAAATGTCTGGATGCCTAGCAGAAGTTTGTGGCGCGGGGGGGGGGGGGGGAGGGGAGGGGTTGC
>CAUYLG010076897.1:0-191255 GCA_963573385.1 Cacajao melanocephalus
AATAAACCTCTATTTATTTTTAAATCTTTATCTCTTTATCTTTTTCCCTTTTTTTTTTTTTTTTTTTTTTTTTGTATTTTCAGTAGAGATAGGGTTTCACCATGGCCAGGCTGGTGTCAAACTCCTGACCTCAGGTGATCAACCTGCCTCTGCCTCCCAAAGTGCTAAGATTACAGGTGTGAGCTACCATGCCCAGCCTTTGAATCTTTTTCTGTTATTCAGATTTCTTCCTTTTCATCTCTAGTCAAGCTCATAATCCTTTCTTCAGTAGTTCTCAATCTGCTGTTAAGTCCATCTAATGAAGTTTTCCTTTCAGAACTTTTATTTCTAGAGTTTTCATTTAGTTCCCTTTTGTAGTTTAATTTCTCTCCTGAAATTTTTCACTTGTTTACTTATTATGACTATCTTTTTCTTTAAAATCATTTCTTACAAATTCCAACATCTTTGTTATCTAATGTCTGTTTTTATTGACTTCTCTTTTTTTCTTGATTATGGGTCACATTGTTCTGCTTCCTCACATGTCTAGTAATTTTTTTTTTTTATACTACAAGGGATGTTATTAGGATACATTGTAAGGAGTTTAGATCATGTTGCCTTCCTTTAAAATATATTGAATAGTGTTTAGAAGGCATTCCAGAGTTCAGCAACATCTTTGGTCTTTCTAGCTTTAGGTCTGTTTTTTGTTAGGATAGGTCAACTTTGGCTATTACCTCAGTGACACACTATGGCCGTTACTCTAGGGAATTATTCTTACTCCCAAAATGGTTTTTCTGAGCTCTCAGGGCAATACCAAAGGTGCTCAATGAAGGTTTTTTTTTGGAAGGGTGGCAGAGCTAGAACTCTAACAGCTTACAGCATTCCAAAACTACATGACTTGTGTTATTTCATTTCATTCTCAGCCCTGCCTACTAAGTATTATAAACCCTTACCCTGAGCATGCATATCCCAGCCGTTAGTCAATAACCCACATTTAATTTCACACAAATTTCCCAACCCAACAGCTACTCACAGAATACAAACACACATACATCAATTTTCTCTTTGCTCTGGCCTACAAATTCAAGCTACTTCAGGAGCCTGGAACTCTAATCTCTGCTGCTTCAGCTCAGTAACTATCAGCTCCACCTCCCTGAACTATGGAAGGAACATGTCATGTGAGAGATGGGAAAGTTCTTCTTCAAAGTTTATATCTTAGACTACATTATAAGGAGTTACAATCTCTTGCTTTATGGCCATTACCTGCTATTAGCATAAACATATATCCATGTATGTATATTCTCTAAATCAGCTACATCTTAAATCAGCTACCTTGACTCACTCCAGCGTGTCTGAACAGAACTAGGAACTAGGCAAGCTCCAAACCCTGGTGCCTGACGTTCCTTATTTGGAAACCCTCCTCACCTTCTCCTGACTAGCTTCCTCTTATTCCTTGTCTTCTTCTTCATCTGCTTTCCACTTACCTATTCAGGAAATTTCCAACTTTTTCGCTAATCGGGTCAAGCATGGAATGTGAGGTCTCATTCTGGCCAATGGAAACTGGACACAGCAGTAGGGCAATTGTGTCAGATTATGAAAGTTATAAATGACCCCGTGTCCTTTGTTCAGGTGTGTTCTTGTGGCAAGACTGCCAGTGAGTTGTACCCTTTCTGCAGGAAGTAAACTAGCCTTGCTGAGTGATCCATTGTCTCAGTGTGGATTTTTCCCAGCGTTATACACCTGTTTCCAACATGTCATTGGACAGGGATAGCCAAGACATTTGTGGAGCATACCTCTTGGGTTTTTCTTCTCTCAAGCATCACAGTACTATATTGCTTGTTGTTGAATTCTTGCAAAGAGTTGCCTCATGTAGCTTACCCAATTGTGTTATTCCATACGGTGGCATAGCATATGTAATAACATTTATTCTGTAAAGGCTAGAAGTAGAAATCTTCCATCTTCCATTTTAAAAGTGAAGACATGTCAAATATGTAATTTTATTATTAACTGTTTTCATTGTACTTGCTATGAAGGAGAAACATAGAAAACTATGGGCATCTGTAATAACTGTTCATAATCTAGTTTGGTTTGCCCTGTAAGGTTTTCCTCAGAACGTTAACATTGAACTGAAATCTCAGGGATGAACAAGCATTAACTAGAGAAAGAGAAAGTAAAGCAAAAGTTTAGATGCAGATAATAGCATGTGAAAAGGCCCTGAGACAGTGGGGAATATGGTATACTCAAATAAGTGAAAAAAAAAATTATCTAACATTTGTTGGGACTGCATTATGTGTCTGTCACTGTGCTAAATGCTTTATATATTATTTCATCTGATCCTAACTTTTTGAAATAGATACTGTAACCTGCCGAGTGGGTTGGTTTTTTCTGCTGTCTGGATAGAGCTGATTTATCAAGACAGGAAAATTGCACTAGTGAGTTTAATTCATACAGAGCTGGTTGAGCAAGAGACCCAGAGTTTTATTATTCCTCAGATCAGCCTCCTTGAAAATTCAGAGGCTAGGATTTTTCAAGGATAGTTGGTAGGGAAGGGAATGGGTGCTGCTGATTGGTTGGGGATGCAATCTAGGGGTATGGAAAATGGTTCTCATGCTGAGTCTGCTTCTGGGTGGAGTCACAGGACAACTTGGCAGGTCTGGGAGAAGCCAATCGTTGTCAGAAATGCAAACACCTGAAAAGATCTCTTAAGAAGTCAATCTTGGGTTCTACAATAATGATGTTATCTGCAGGTGTAATTGGGGAAGTTGTGAATTTTGTCACCTCGGGAATAATGGCTGGTAGTAGTTTATGGCTATACCTTAGCAGAATTCAGGCTCCTTTCATCCTCCTAACCTGCTGGTCTTTCATTAGCTTTAAAAAGGCAGTATATTTTTGGGAAAGGGCTATTATCATTTAAACTATAAACTAAATTTCTCCCAAAGTTAGCTTGGAGAGCAGGGGAGGGAGGGAGGAGGTCTCTCTTCTCTTAGGCAAGTTGGAGACACAAGAAGGAAAGTTGGCCAGAGGAATGTGGGCTTGAACTGAGTTTTAAAGGCTTCACAAGGCCAGGCACAGTAGCTCATACCTGTAATCCTGGCACTTTGGCAGGCTGTGATGGGTGGATCCCTTGAGGTCAGGAGTTTGAAACCAGCCTGGCCAAGACAGTGAAACCCTGTCTCTACTAAAAATACAAAAATTAGCCAGGCATGGTGGCATGCACCTATAATCCCAGCTACTTGGGAGGATGAGGCAAGAGAATTGCTTGAACCCGGAGGTTGCAGTGAACTAAGAACGAACTACTGCACTCCAGCCTGGGCAACAGAGTGAGACTGTTGTCTCAAAAAAAAAAAAAAGGCTGCAGGGGATACAGAGGTTGAGAATTGGTGAACAGCTGACAAGACAGAGGACATAACCTGGCAGAAAGGTTTGAAATGGCATAAAGGGGAGGAGCAGAAGGCTTGTATGGGGAGCTAAAGTAAGACCCTCATGACCTGGAGGAATTTACAAAGGAGAGAGTAGATGTTTTCATCCTTGCAGAAATGGAAAACAAAGAAGCAAACTATAGGGTCTGTTTTATGTAAACCAGATTTATTTTACAAGTTTAAAAGGTGGGGAACATCACACATCGGGGCCTGTCAGGGAGTAGGGGTCAAGGGGAGGGAGAGCATTAGGACAAATACCTGATGCATGCTGGGCTTAAAACCTAAACGATGAGTTGACAGGTGCAGCAAACCACCATGGCCCATGTATACCCATGTAACAAGCCTGCATGTTCTGCACCTATATCCCAAAACTAATATTTAAAAAAGCTTACTTAGATATTAATCTAGGAAATGAATCATCGTCTTTAGATATCCAAAGTGAATTTATTTACTCATTTGCCAGACATTTATTGACCTTCTGTTATGTGCCAGACCCCCAACCAGCAGTTGAATAAGACATTTTGTACCACATAGGTGTCAAGGACAGAGGAGGGTCTGCTTTGTGAGTTCTGGCAAAGGCAAGAAGGATAGTGTTGTCAATAGTGGATGGCCCAGAAAAAAGGAAGAGTGGCTGAAAATGCTGTCAGAGACTCAGGCAGAGCCAGATTATACTTGGGGTCCTTGATAGAAACATAACGTGAAGCTTTTAGAGGGCTTTTAATCAAAGGAATTATCTTATTTAATTTGTATATTTACTACTTCGTTTTGTCACCCCATCCTGCACACAAACAGGAGTTTAGCCAGTGGACACTGTTGGTGGGTGTAACAACCCCAAAGGAAACTAAGCAGTAGGCTTGTGGTCAGGACGTTTTTTATAATTCCAAGATAAGAATTAGAAAAGCAACCAGTGATTCATTTGCCAGATTCATGTTATAAAGATGGTGCAACCTCAATTTAAATTGGTTTCTGTGCTGATAATTTATCTTTGACACCTTCCAGACTGATTTCGGGGAGTCAAGTTACCTATTAACATGACATCCAAGCGTCTGAGACCTCAGGATGTGTAAATTGATGCTGACTTGGATAGCTGGCGGCTGACACCAAAAGTTGTTTCACCAGTTTGCAAGCTCACCTGTCTGGCCACTTTTGATTTTTCTTGAGTCCTCTCCAGCGATTTGCTGTCACATATACTGCCCCGTCTATTCCTGGGTTAATCTTTGACAAACTCACCTTGCTTCTTTCAGAATTACTCTGTTTGAAAAAGTTCCATTCATTAGTGTCCACATGTGAAAAATGGGCAAGATTGTCACATCTTCTGGGCATGTCAGTATATGCTAATGAAGCTGCATATTTAGGACATTTATTTTCTCATTTTCAGGAAGGCAAAGGTACTAACAGGTGATTGTGGTGTGAATGATTTATGAGAAGTGTCTATCTCTGCTATAATCAAAGATGGGGAGCAATAACAGAAAACTGTCATGTGGGCCCTTAGTGCTGGTTTGAATATAGAAATTTCAATCCAGTCAACTCCTCTGGTGATACTTGTTTTATCCCTGATCTAAGGGCCAAGAAAAGCCACCAGATTTAATTTTGCCATTCAATAGATATATTTGGCGATTCTGCTTTCACTTGTTAATCGTTGTCTTCAATATAATATTTAGGAAAAAAAACTAAATGAGAAGAAAAACAGAAACAAACATTCTTTTTTTTTTTCCTTTTGGGGTCCCAACCCACTGCCTGTGATTGCCTGAGTGGATGACTGCATCCCCGATCCTACCTGCCTGGCTTCTCTGATAATCCCCGCAGCACATCCCGTTTCTCCCTGCAGACAGCATTAACAGAACTGACCCTGTATCTTCTAGGTTTCCTCTACGCTCAGAACAGCACCAAGCGCAGCATTAAAGAGCGGCTCATGAAGCTCTTGCCCTGCTCAGCTGCCAAAACATCGTCTCCTGCTATTCAAAGCAAGTTTGTTTGTTTTTTTTTCCTCCAAAACTCTTGTTTGTTTTGTTTCTTTAGGTTTGCATGCATTTTACTTCTCTGCTTCTACAAAAAATCAATACATAATATTCTACAAAACCAACTCTATTGATGTACTTGTGTTTACCTAAATACCCAGGAGAACATTTGGCCAATTATGAGGCATTTTACATTTAGCAGACTGACAGCACAGTCTTAGTGACAGGAGCCTGTGCTGCAAAACACCAGGACATTTTTGTTGGATCTGAGGGATGGGGACTAAGTAACTCTAGGAATTCCTATTTTTGACTTGTTAGCAGAGCAGCTGGACACTTTGACCATACTACCTTGTACATTGTTTGACTCTCATGCACTGCGTGTGTAATTTAGACACTCCCAAAATTCAGAAATATCACTAGATTAGAACAAATATTACCAAGTGTCAAACATTCAAATAAATGTGACTTTTCTTCTTTGTTCATTCTCTCCCTGTATCAGTCAAGATTCTCTAGAAAAACAGAACCAATACATACTTACAGAGCATACTCAAAAACATATATACATATAATATATAGAGATACATATACAGGCATATACGCACATGCACATATGCATACGTGCAAACATATGTAAAGGGACTTAATTGAAGGAATTGGCTCACACAACTGTGGGGACTGGCATGTCTGAAATTCATAGAATATGCTGACAGCTGGAAGCTCAGGAAGGATTTGATGTTACAGTTTTGAGCCAGGATTTCTTCTTCATGAAGCCTCAACTGATTAGATGAGGCCCACCCACATTATTCAGGGTTATCTATGCTTAACTTGATGTCAACTGATTATAGGTATTAAACACATCTGCAAAATACCTTCACAGCAACACCTAGATTAGGGTTTCATTAAATAACTGTGTACTATAGCCTAACCAAGTGGACATGTAAGGCTAACCATCACACTCTCCATCTTCTCTTTCTCTCCAATTTTGTGGCATTCTTAAAGAGTAGAAAATAGAGAATATCTAAGGGAAATCCTAAGTTTATTTTATAAAGATGCTATATAACTTAGAATGTACATTTACAAATATTCTATGTGTACAAACATTCTTTTATATCCAATTTTTTTCAAGCTTCAAACAATTCTCAGAATTAGACAGAGAAGGTGGTGTCCTTTGCTAGTGAGAAAATGGAACATTAAAAAGCTAGGTGGAATGCCCTAGGTATTGGGGCTATAACTCACATCTCCACCTACTCTCTTTTTATAATGCTACACCATTTTGTAGGAACTCATGTATTCAATTAGCGATTTAAAAGTATGAATGCCCTAAAATTTCATGGGTCTCCACCACACAAATGAGAAAATATGGAAAGAACCACAAACAACGTGATACATTCAGTGAAAAAGTCTCATAATAGAATAGCAGTTTGTTTCAATGGCACTGACCAAAGGTGATATATCATAATAATAAGATTTAATTAATTCACTTATTCATTCAACAAATATTTATTATCTGTCACTTCCTCCTTCTTGTGTTGGGAAATAGAGCAGTGAATAAAACAGATTTAAAAACAAAACAAAACAAACCCTCTTCTATTAGAGCTTACATTATATTCTGTGAGGAGAGGAGGCAGAACTAAATAACTTTCATTAGTAACAATCCCATGTGCATACAAAAATTAAAATGACAGTCTAGATACATTGCTCTGTTTTTTTTCTTTCATTGCACACACATGCACACCATCTCACAAATAGAACATAACATCACTGGCAATTCAGAAGGCCATAATCTAGAAAAATGCCAGAGCCCTAATCCTACATGATATTGAAGCTGCAGGCACTTTTATTGCCACTATTTGTCAGAGATTGTTGGTTATTAGAGTCATTGCTTTTCTCCTTTCAGGTTGGAATCAAAATTGCCAATTTATCAGGTACTTACTGAAAATATAGTCATTTGTACAATGTAGACAGGTAAAATGTAACTTTCAAATAGATCTCTATATTCACGTAAAGAAGAAAGTTGTCATGTTTTGCTAGCACTCTTCCTGCACCAGCACCTGATAAAGCCATGTCCCCAAATAAATGTTCACAGACAATGCAATGCAATTTTCAACTAAGTGTGGAGGAAACGGATATTTTGAGGGGAAAAAAAACAGAAAATACAACAAAAATGATCAGAATGACTTTAAAACCTAATGGAATTGTATAGAACTGCTTGGTATTGAACCTAAGCTAGATTTAGCCTATAATTTATGGACCCCATTAGGCTCCCGCCTCCACCTCTTCCTCCTTCTCCTTCTCCTCCAGGGTTGGAAAGGTGAATGGTTTATTTACCATGTCTGCAGGAGTCTCTCATATTCAGAACAGTCATTCTGAAAAGTGCAAAGAAAGATAAGAGCCCACACGCACATGCGTGCCCCACACACGTAATCTGCTACCTAGAAGTAACTACAAATAACTAGTAATATCTTTGTTCCCATCAATGTATGTGTACTAATGATATCATATCTATACCAAATTTTTATTATTTCATTTACATGGTATATTTCCATAAATAACCCTGTTGTTAAAACTTTTGTAAACATCACTTTTAATGGCAAGCATAATACTACACTGCATAGCTCTAGTATAATGTATTTGATCCCATTTTCTGGCTTTGGATATTTAGATTTTTCCCCTTTTTACCTCCCACTCTTAATATAAACAGCACTATGATAAATGGCTCTGTGTATATATTTATCTGTGCCTTTAAAGTCACTTTCCCCTGAATTTCAAATTATTGGATTAAAGAACTGATTTATCTGAATGAAAGCTTCCCAATGTATATTAGAATTTTTTCCATAAATTGGCCGTTCAAGTGTTTTTCAGCACAGCACACATATTTCTTCTTGAGTCTTTTGTTATTTAGGCATAATATTCTCAATACTTGGAAATTATATACCCTTTATAGCCACTTGTTAAATACAGATTTAAACTATTAGTTCTAGTGTTTGTGCCCCAAATGACGGCATTAAAAGAAACAGCACAGGACAAAGATTTTCTGCTTGAACCACAGACATTCTTAAATGTTTGAAAAATAAATGTATTTTTCATTTTTAAAAAGTCAAACTTGTAAGTCCCAAAATACTGTGTTAAACCACGTATCTTGACTTTGATGTTTGAGAAGGCTGCTGGACAAATATCCAAAACCCTCACCATCTTGGAAAGGTACCAGGGAGCAACACATGTGGCTACAAAGAAAGGAGGTGGCGGATCTATGCCATAGCCAACAGCCTTCTCCCATCGAGCCACCTGACTGGCAGCTGAGCAAGAATATTAAATATGCTCTAATGAGAATTAATTTAGGCCTTAGAATGTCTTCCACCTGACACTAATATTTGCTCAACCAGAGTAAGAAATGAGACAGAGATAGAGGTGGTAATACCTGGGCTGTGAACAAGGAGTTGTCTTGTTCACACTTTTGACCTATCCCACTGTCCCTTAGGCACCCAATTGCCCACAGCTCTTTGAACCCCCAACCCAGGATGCTGATGAATGCTCAGCTAGATGTAGTATCCTAATCACCATCACTCTGCAGCGCTCACTCTGAGCTTCTTATATCGTTCATTGGCATCAACAGCTGCCCAGTTGCTGAAGTTGGAATCTTCTCTATGCTTAATGATTCCCCCACCCACCATCTTATTGGCTAATAAACTCTAGTCAGTTTTCTCTCTGAATATCTTTTCATTTCACTTCTCCTTTACATCTCTTGTGCTATAGCTCTGAGCTGGCTCAGACCTTCATTATCTCTTCCAAGAACTATCGAAAGAGGCAAAGGGAGGCACTGTGGGTTTTAGCATCATCCTGGCATGTGTTTGAATTCCTGTTGTGCCTCTTGCTAAACAAAATGCCTGTTTATTATTGTAAACTTATTTATATAAATACTCTGCCTCTTAATTTCTTTATTTAGTCATTCATTCCACAGCACTTTTTAGAGACCATATAGGGCAGCCATGATACTAGGCACTCACTTTCTAGTGAGGCGTAGAACACAGTTCACTACTTTCCTGGAATTTATGCAGGAAGAGAGAGAAGAAACAAGAAAACAAAGATAATCTTGGGAAGTGCTAAGTGTTATAGCAGAAGTAAACCTGTGGTAATATTACAGAAAGGGAAGTTACCTTGACTGGGTCAGAGAAAGCCTCATGGATGAGATGTCTTTTAAGTCCTTAAAATAAAAGGAAGCCAGTAATGTGAAGGTCTGGAGAGTGTTCTATAAGGAGGAAAGGGGCATGGTTTATTGGAGATATACAAAGAAAGATGATTATGATCATCAGAAAATGGATTGTCATGGGAACTAAATAAGGTAATCCACGAAAAGTATTTAGTATAGGAAATATTATGAGCATGAATCAATGACAAGTATGAACTCAGCTGATGTTCCTGACTACCTTCTGAGGTCGGTACATAGAATGACTAAAAAAACTGAGGCACAGAGGAAAAAAACAAATGCCCCAATTGGCAGAATCAGAACTCTGATTCCATAGCCTGCTCTCTTCATCACTTTAGCAGACTGAGCTGCACTGATGACCTGTGATATTGATTGAGGAAGCTCTTGTAGGTCTGCAATAGCCACTGTTTTTCCTAACGTAAATCTTCAAATTGGAAAAAAAAAAAAAAAAAAAGAGAGAGAGAGAAAGAGAGAGAAAACATTAGCTCTGGCCTTTTCCCTGCAGGAGGGTAGGTTTTACATCCCCAATTCACAATTGAGATAGCTATGGCCTGAAAAGGTTGTAATGATTTGAGCAGAATCCCACAACTGAGAAGTTGAATAAACAAAACCTTATACCTAAAAGAACCTTACTCCAGTGATACAGATACACTTACTGCCTGTAAGATATGAGGCTGTCATACCCCTAGAAGAAGACTTACTGGAAAAATTCAAGGAGAGAGAAAGAAAATTCATGGAGTTGGCACACAAGAGGGCCAACTGGACTAGATGGTTTCTAAAGAAATCGTCATCCCATTTTAAGTGATTTACAACATGTTATAATAATAGTAGTAAAAATAATAGCCTACTATAAGGAATATAGGCTATTTTAAATATGAGCAAACTGAGGATTAGAGAAGGGAGATTATTTGCTCAAAATCACAGAGCTACTGAAAAAAAAATTGAAATGAGAAACTCAACTTCAAATCCAGTATTTTCTAACAGTGAAATTTTATGATTTAGTATCAGTCAGGGTCCTGGAAGGAAACAAAAGGCATATTTAAATAGGCCAAGAGGGGAGAGTTGAAAGACAGGACAATTTCCTCAATCAATATCAGAGGTACGTGCAGGGTTCCTTGAGCCAATAAGACTGCGAAACATTGTGTTAGCAAGAGCGAAAGTTTTCATTTCTAGGTTGATGGTAAAGCCATAGCTATAGCTGTAACAATAAGAGAGGGCTCTGGTCCTTGGATAAGAAATGCAGCTATTGTCAAAGAGGAAGCCCTTCTAATAAGTACTACAACCTCTTTCTTTTTCTCTTCTCCAGTGGCCAAACCCAATGGGAAGCCAGAAGGGCAAGGAGTCCAGATAATATTGTCCACAAAGGTCAACCTTCTAAAACCATAGCAGAGTTTAGAAAGAAGGAGGCTAAATGATGGAAGATGCTTTCCTGATCTGTAGGTCTTAGGAGCCAGGTGTTGTGGTCTAGAGGATCAGTGACAATTCTTAGAGTCAGTCACACTTAAAGTCAGTCAGCTTATAGCCACACTCCTCTTGTAAGTTTTCTTCCCAATTCCATGACATCTTGAGGCTGACAATTGGCTCATGAATGTACATTGATTTTGAGTAGCTATTTATAGGATTAAGGAATTTAAGTAGCTACTTTATAGATGGCTTAGTGTCAAGAAATTCCTAGCTACTATATTTTATGTAAGCACAAACGCTTTTTAAAAGAAGAAAATCATTGCTGTCAAATCTGTGGCCATATATTCTCATTGAATAACTCTGAGTAATTCATTTTATCTCTCTATGCCCAAGTTATTTTACCAAAGAATGAAGTAATCATTTTCCTTATTTATCAAGGGGCATTATTTGACAAAAAGGTACTTACTAGATAATGGTCAGGAAATAATACAAAAGATAAAACATTCAACACTTGATTATCTGTGTATTTATATGTGTTCACATTTTATCTAAATTTGACTCATAACAACATCTACCCAGTACCATCTCAGTGCCCTCATTCAATCAAAATAATTGATTCACTAAATTAGAGCTTCATTCCAGGAGTTTTTGTTTTTGATTTGAGCAGAAAGGGAGCATGAATATGACAAGGTTATTGCAAGACTAGACCACTCATCAATAAGCTACTATCAGTACATTGCCTTGCATAATTGCAAAACACAATTTCCTAACTGCATTTCAGATTTTTGGCATCAAATACAGCATAACATTTCAGTGTGCTTTGTTTTTCCTGGTAGCATATTGATCATAGAAATTTTTAGATGCTTCTCTTGGCAGAGAACCCATCAGCATTTGGCTGTTAGAGGATTTGTTTGCAAAAAGCGACTTGAACTGCCAACATGTTGCCAATTAAAAATACAAGAGTAACCTCCAGGACTTTTTTTTAATGTTTAACCTCTGACAGTTAATTAATCTTATGCTAACTCCTTGGTGAATTTAGCTAAAGGCTCTGACTAGACGTGTAGTCAGGAAAATCTGTGGAAGAACAGAGGCATGACCCATGAATGTAAATTTAATTTTTACTATTTATTAATAGAAAGCAAGGTTCCTGAAATTTCATTAAGCCCAAAAAGTGTTATGTTCAAAATCTCAGATGTTACTTTTATTTATTTAACAAACATTTAGCAATTGCTATATACCTGGTACAGTTTTAAGTGGCTTGAACAGTATAATTATATCCTAAAAATAACTCTGTAAGATGGACACGATTATACCCATTTAACAGAATAGGAAACTGAGGCATGAGGGATTATTTTATTGCATCACATCATCAGTAAGCGGTGTGGGAGTAGGGAGTAGGGGGAGGGATTGAACACAGCAGTGAAACCACAAAGTCTCTGTACTTTACCAATTCTCTAGCTAAATTCAACGTTCTGGTCAGTTTCATGAAAAAAAAAAGACTAGATCTTTTTCCACTTACCTGTTGAACATAGGATACTCATATGCAGCACATATTGTGAAGGGAGATGGTGGTAGCCCCTTGAATGAGTTGTTTTCTTCTCTCTGGGTCTGAATCTCACCATCCATGAATAAGAAATAGAGACTGTGCCCAAGTCTCTTTCCAGATCTAGCATTGCAGGAGACATTGAGATAGCATTAATTATTTCTGGCTGTGACAAATGGTGGCAGTTTCAAAGCTAACACAGATTTCCTCCTTTCGTGGTATTTCACTATCCATGAAAGGCAGAACACGGGAAACATTAGAATCTCCATTTGACCCAGCTGTAATACAACTGGCCCTATCGTTTTGATATTGGCTATGTATTTTACCTATCAGAATATTTGTTTCTTACATTTGTATGGGCTTTTACATGTTTTAAAATTCTTTTTCTTGAATATCTCATTTCATCTTCATAAAATTCCTGTGATAATGGCAGATCACAAGGGTTATAATCTCCATTTTCCAAACTAAAAAAAAAAAAAAGAAAAATTAAGTGGCTTGCCCAAAGTCACTAGACATTTAGGGAAAATTTGAAAGTTGTGTTTTTTTTTTCCTGGTCCATCATGTATCTACCAGAGATCGTCATTAAATGACTCATAGGTTTTAGTATCAGAAAGCTATTGGTAGGAATGTCAGGACAGCTGTTTTCTGTTGACAAATTTAATGAATTTCACTTCAATATGGCAGACATTTATGGAGCACTATTTGAAAGGTAATCATTCCAGGCATAGGGGAACACGCAGATCACTATATCTTAAGATTGACTTTGTACTGAAATAAACAGACACATATGTAGATCACTCCGACACAACGAATACAAGGAAAATGCTGTGAATGCCGTGAGAGGCCAAACAAGGGAGATATTAGAGTTAAGATGTTGAACATGGTAACTCTGGGATTAGCCTATTTGTTTCAAATCCTCATTCTATGACTGACTAGTTACAGAAACATTAGTTAAGCTACTTATCCCTTCTGGGCTTCAGTTTCCTCATCTGTAAGGTAGAAATGATAGCAAATAATCTAAGTTTGCTCAAAGGATTAATAAGCATGTAAAGTGTTTAGAACAGTTGCTGGCTAGTAAGTGGTCAGTAAATGTTGGCTGCTTTTGCTGCTATTCTCCATCTACTACGATGATCACAACTACTGTAGTGATATAGGTGAAATTCAATCTCACCTAGGTGCACTTCTCAAAGTGTTAATATTTCAGCAGGGCCCTTTGGAGAAGAATCATCATTTCATTAGAGAAATAAAAAGGAGGAGCATTCTAGGTACTTTAAAAGATAAAGCTTAGACAGTCAGGAGGAGCAAGAAGTATGGAAGAGAAGCAGCTAGAAAGGGGCTCTGGGCCACATTTTGAAAACTTCCCTGGGTGCTATGCTGAATTCACTCTGCAGAGAGGCAATGGGGATTTTAAGTGAGGTTTTTAAGTTGAGGACTGATTCTTTGTCTTGTCTGGCATTTTGGGATAGCTAGTCAGCCAAGAATAGAAGGAGCTAGACATGATCCAAATTTTAGAAGGGATGATATGAACTTGTAGTTACAGAAAAGACTAGCGAAGGATCACGAACAGTATTTGAAGACAAGAGACAGACAGAATGTCAAAACGAATAACCAGACTTCGTGGGATATTGGCTTCCGAATCAATGAACCAACTGAAACTGAGAGTGATAAAATAACACCAAAAATAAATCAGAAGATAAATTTTTGAGAGAGAAAGAAAGAAGACAGGAAAATTACTTGGAAACTGCCTAAAAAGTCTATGTAAGGCAGTATCAATAGCTAACACTTGAAAATAATGCTATTTTAAGCCTGAACAATTACTGTTAATATTTACTGCAAGCCTATGAGGAAGGTACAATTATAATCTCCACTTAAAAGAGAAAACTAAAGAAATTAAATCACTCACCCAGCACCTAACAATTATGACACATCAAAGCAGGGATTTTATCTTCAACGATGTAATACCAAACCTTAGTGTCTTCACTACTAGACTTCCCTGCCTACAAGAGATAACAAACGTCTAAACATATGGCAATAGTGGTGGAAGGGAGAGGATAAATTTGAAACACATGGTGAAGGTGTGCGTAATTGGAAATACTGAAAAACAGTTTGTGATATTGAGTGAAAGATAGGAAAGAGATGAAGAGACTCCACCAAAATGATAATGGTGAAATTTATCAAGATAAGGAGCATAGAGGGAAGGCCATGAAGGCAAGTTAGGGAGAGTTGATAATTTTATTTTAGACATCTTGGCTTTAAATGCTTGAATAACACAAATTTTTGAAACAAGCCTCATCATTGATTAGTGTATCTTTTGTTTTTTCAGGTTACCTATATGATTAAATCTTTTGCTTCCCACTTGATTTTTCTACTTTTGTTACTGTTAATTTGGGCCAGAATGGGTGGAATGATGACTACTTAACAAAACACTGTGTAGAATGTTAGATAAATGAGAGCCTTCTTTGTTTTATTTAATACTTTCATAATGTAGCTTGATCATACCTAATATTTTCATAACGTAGCTTCTCATAGGAGCTATACAACCTATTTTCAATTTTCATTGACATAAACAGTCATATTTGGGGTAAACATGAGTCTGGTCAATGAGTCTGGTTTCTGCTGAAATGGGAACCTGATACTTTGAAGAGCCTCAATTTTCCACTCTACCAGGTCTATAAAATACAGAGCATTGTTTTTTGTTTTGTTTTTTTTTTAATCTGCTTAGCTTGCAGGGTTAAAGTTTAGCCTTCTTAAATTTCAAACTGTCTTTTGCCAAGAGTATTGAAGCAGCAAGTGTGATAGGCAGCAGTTCTTTAAAGAAATGTTGGTCCATCTTTACTTGTAAGGTTTATTGAAAAGAAGAAGTGGAAGAACAAAAGATGAGTTCTGGAGATGAACTGACAGTATAAAACCTTATTTATCTTTCAGCAAACCATTCTCCTTTGAGGCTGGGTAGAGAAACAATGCTATTGCATATTGTAATGTTTTCAGACTCTGCTTAGAGGCAGGCATATTCTTCACTGAGTGTTCCTGAAGATATTAAAAATCACATTTATTTTAATAACAATATAAAATTAATACTTTAGGTGAGCAGATGTTAGAAGGATCAATGTCAAAATCATATCATTACAGAAAGCCTGTATGTGGATTCATTGCTATGATGTGCTACACACTATGAAAAATTATTTAATACATTATTCTATTTACTCTCCAGAGTTATCATTCAAGTGCCACTATTATTACCAGTTTGCAGATGAAGAGATTAAGGACTTGAGGTTTTAAGTCACTTGTCCTAAATTACATAGCTACTAAGCAGCAAAGCTGGGACTCAAGCCCAGGTCATTTAATCAGTTGACAAACTTTTGTAATGCTGACTACATGACACTGCTATTGTAGGTGCCAGTGATGGAACCATGAATAAGCCAAACATGGATCCAGCCCACCATGATCTTGTATTCTAATAGGAGAGATGGGGCAGAGTCTGGACAGTAAATTTCCATGCTTTGTTTTGAGAAGCATTTTTCCTGAGTTCTCTGAAATCACATCCAACTCTTTTCACTTGATAATGTTGTGGGAGATTTTATGATTTTTGCCAAATGACTGCCACATCTTGGTCACATCAAGATGAGTTTAGGCATCATTACTTGGATACCATGTTTACATGTAAGCTGATCCTGGACTAAGAGGAAAGAAGAACTCAAAGAGAGACACTGCTTATCCCTGGGCAAATGTTTGAAGACATGAAGGATCTGTAAAGACCATATGGAAACTGTGTCTGTGTTGAATGAATATAGCCATGCTGCTCCATTATTTTCTTCTTGGTGAATACCACTATGAACAAGCAGCTCTGTGACATGCTCCCAGGAGAGCAAATCCACAGGAAAAGTAATTCTTAGCAACTGGTCATTTCTAGGTTGATCCTGCTTTGGGCTTTCCAACTTTGGAGTCCCTGCCATTCCCTGGACCTTTTAATTTTTTTAAATGTATTCCTTCATTCCATAAAAGAAATAATTACTGTTATATTTTCTGCCAGTGTATACTGCCTTAGTGATCTCATTGAGTGTGATGGTCTTAATATTACATATATGGTGATGACTCTGACACTTACATCTTCAGCCAGACTGTGGTCATCAACTTCAGAACCAAATATCCATCCAGCCACTTGACATCGCCACTCAGATGTCCAATTAGTGACTCTTTCATTGGAATTTCAGGCCCACAGGAGAAAGGATTTTGTCGTTTTTGTTCATTCTAGTATCCATTGTACCTTGACCAATGCCTGGGTCCTAATAGGCACTCAATCGATATTTAATGAATAAATGAATAAATTGTCTCTAATGGCCAGGACATACTAGGCGTTAGTGGTAATAAGATAACCAAGATAGATCTCTTGCCTTAAATGTTTATATCACAAAGGAAATGACAGATATTCAAACAGGTCATTGATATATAAAGCCATCAAAGCTGATAAATGCACAGGGTGTGCGAATATCTCAGGAGGCCTCTTCTCTGTGAAGCCCCTTCCCCACTGAAATGAGCCTTAGAGAATAGAGACAGAGAAGGTTGAGGAGGAAGAATGGCAAGTTCACGTAGAGGGGACAGGATAAGCAAAAACATAGAAGTTGACAATTCAGGCTTCATTCAGGGAATAGCAAACTATCCAGGATATTAAATCATAAGGTGTGTGGAAGGAAATGACACAAGGTGTGTGGAAGGAAATAAAGCTCAGTTATTGCCTCAAATTCTATTCCAAGATGTAGTCTTTATTCCCCCATCAATTCCAAACAGGAAGATAATAAAAAGTCCTCAGGGAGCTGTGGTTTCTAGCGGATCCCACGATTAGCAATTCAACAGTGAAGAGTGCCTGCAAAACAAAGCAGCTTGGTACAATTTGGAGAGTAAGGATTTTCTCAAATGAGGGAATTACCCTTGTTGTGTGTATTACTTCTTTCTCACACTACTAGAAAGAACTACCTAAGACTGAGTGATTTATGAAGAAAAGAAGTTTAATTAACTCACAGTTGCACAGGCTGTAGAGGAAGCATGGTTGTGGAGGCCTCAGGAAACTTACAATCATGATGGAAGGGTGAAGCAGCAAGCAGCTTCTTCACATGGTGCAGTCGGACAGAGAGAGCGAACGGGGAGATGCTACACATTTTTAACAACTAGGTCTCGAGGAAACTCATTATCACAAGAGCAATAAGGAGGAAATGCACCCCCATGATCCAGGCACCTCCCACCAGGTCCCACCCCAAACATTGGGAATTATAATTCAACATGAGATTTGGGTGGGGACACAGCCAAACCATATCACCAATGTCTTTGGACAAGTTATTCAACCTCACTGTACCTCAATGTACCTATCAAAAATGGGCAAAATTATACTCATCTCAAAGAACATTTTAACAATCAAATGATATAATAATAAATATTTTAAACACTATTCACCAGCCACTATTTTACATGTTATATACACATGCTATTTCAAACTCCTGGCAGCATTATATAGTAGGTACCATTGCTCTCCCCCTTTTATTGGTGAAGAAACTGAGGCATAGACTAAGCACTTTGCCCAAGGTCACACAGAGCTAACAAGAGTCAGAAAAATGATTCAAACTCCAAAGTGCTACTTTAAACTCCTCACTCCTAAATATTCTAGAATAGCAACTCAATTAGTATGTATGCAATAATCATTAATAGTCATCATTGCTGTAATTTATTATTACTGCCTGCCAGTAAGTAATTCAGTGTCTTAAAACAATTTTAAGAAATTGATAAAAATTTTATCCCCAGTTTATAGATTTTTAAATTGAGGTTTGAAAAGATTAAACACATTGTCCAGTGCCAGAGTTGGGAAATAGACCCAAGAAGAAAAGCTCAGAGGAACTGAATAATTTGCCAGAATTAGCACTCCCAGGCATTGTTCTGCTTCTCGTGTTGAAGGTAACACTAGATATTACCGCAAATAATACTAATACTACTACAAATTATATGAACAACCATATCATTAATTGAATGTTCACTCTGTGCCAGACACATGTACCATCTCATTTAATGCCCATAGTTACCTTATTCTATAGTATTAATTACTATTTTGTGTCTGTTTCTAAGCCATTAAACGTGGGGAATTAAAGCAGAGGGGGAAACTAGCTTAAAAGTAGAAGGAACATAACAAAACCCAGATCACTGGTCAGTTTTCCTCATAGCTTTTTTAAACAAAGCCATGTTGGATAAATGTTTTAGTGCAGAATACTATTGTCATCACTGATATTAGCTGCAAATCATCCTCTTTTTATATACCACAAAAAATTTACTTAACTATGCTTATCCAAACCCTATTTAACTCCATAGGTAATCAATTCCATCTGTTTACTGCCTACTTTCTAAAGCAACACAGTAACGTCTTATGAATTTGGAATGATATTTTGCATAAATACATTTTCCATATATTATTTCTTTACAATATGTTCTTTTTCAAGTTCTGTTTTAGATACAGTGGGTACATGTTCAGATTTGTTACATGGGAGAATTGCATCATGCTGAGGTTTAGAATTAGGATCCTGTCACCCTGGCAGTGAGTATAGTACCCAATAGGTAGTTGTTCACCACCACCACCCACCCGCCCCCTGGCCAGGAATGTGCAGTGTCTACTGCTCCCATATTTAAGTCCACATGTGCTCAATGATTAGTTACTACTTACAAGTGAGAACATGTGGTATTTGTTTTTCTGTTCCTATGTTAATTGGCTTGGGATTATAGCTTCTAGCTCCATAAATGGATGGACAAGATTTCCTTTTTATGGCTGTGTAGTATTTCACGGTGTCTGTGTACCACAATTATTTTATCCAATCTACCATTGATGGGCACCTGGGTTGATTCCACTTCTTTGCTATTGTGAATAACACGGTGATGAATGTATGAGTGCATGTGTCTTTTTGGTAGAATTATTTGCTTTCTTTTGGATGTGTACCCAGTAACGAGATTGCTGGGTCGAATGGTGGCTCTGTTTTAAGTTCTTTGAGAAATCTCCAGACTGCTTTTCACAGTCACTGGACTAATTTACATTCCCACCATATATAAGAATTCCCTTTACTCTGCAGCCACACCATCATCTGTTGTTTTTTGACTTTCTAGTAATAGCCATTCTGACTGGTGTGAGATAGTATCTGATTGTAAGTTCGATTTGCATTTATCTGATGATTAGTAATGCTGAGCATTTTTTCATATGTTTGTTGGCCACCTCTGTGTCTTCTTTTGAGAAATGTTTATTCATGTCTTTTGCACATTTTTAAAAAGGGTTATATGGTTTTGCTGATTAAGTTCCTTACAGTATAGATTCTTGATATTAGGCCTTTGCTGGACACATTGTTTGTGAATATCTTCTCCCATTCTGTAGATTATCTGTTTTCTCTGTTGATTGTTTCTTTTGCTATGCAGAAACTCTTAAGTTTAATTAGGTCCCACTTGTCTATTTCTGTTTTGTTACAATTGTTTTTGGGAACTTAGACAAAAGTTATTTGCCACAGTTGATGTTGAGAAAAATATACCCTAAGTTGTCTTCCAGGATTTTTATAGTTTGAGATTTACCTTGAAACCTTTAATCCATTTTGAGTTAACTTTTATATATGGTGAAAGGTAGGGGTCCAGCTTCAGTCTTCCGCATATGGTTAGCCAGTTATCCCAGTTCCATTTATTGAAGAGGGTGTCCTTTCCTCGTTGTTTTTATCAGTCTTGTCAAAGATCAGACGGTTGTAGGTGTGTGACTTTATTTCTGGATTTTCTATTCTGTTTCATTGGTCTATGTGTCTGTATTTATAGCAGTACGAAGCTCTTTTGGTTACTGTGGCTTTTTAAAATCAGGTAATGTGATATCTCGGGCTTTGTTTTGGTCTTATTTTTTTCTTCTGCTTATAGGATTGCTTTGACTATTCTGGCTCTTTTTTGGTTCCATATGAATTTGAGAATAGTTTTATTCTAATTCTGTGAAGAATGTTGTTAGTCGTTTGACAAGAATAGTATTTAATCTATAAATTATATTGGGCAGTATGACCATTTTTACAATACTGATTCTTTCAATCTATGAGCATGAAATGCTTTTCCATTTATTTGTGTAACTTTGATTTCTTTCGACAGTATTTTGTAGTTCTCCTTGTAGAGATCTTTCACCTCCTTGGTGAGCTATATTCCTATGTATTTTATTTTCTTTGTGACTATTGTAATTGAGATTGCGTTCTTGACTTAACTTTCAGCCTGGATATTGTTGGTGTGCAGAAATGCAACTGAATTTTGCACATTGATTTTGTATTCTAAAACGTTATTAAAGTTGTTTATCAATTCTAGTCACCTTTGAAAGGGTCTTTAGGATTTTCTAGGTATAGAATCATATCATCTGTGAAGAGAGAGAGTTTGACTTCTTCCTTTCCTATTTAAATGCCTTTTATTTCTTTCTCTCATCCAAATGCTCTGGCTGGGACTTCCAATACTATGTAGAATAGGAGTAGTGAGAATGAGCATCCTTGTCATGTTCTAGTTCTCAAGGATAATGGTTGGAGCTTTTGCCCATTTAGTATGATGTTGGCTGTGGGTTTGTCATAGATGGCTCTTATTACTTTGAGTGTTGTTCCTTAGATGCCTAGTCTGGTGAGGGTTTTTGTCATAAAGGGATATTGAGTATTGCTAAAAGTTTTTTCTGTGTCTATTGAGATGAATATAATGTTCCTGCTTTTGATTCTGTTTATGTGGTGAATCACATTTATTGATTTGCATATGTTGAACCCACCTTTCATCCCAGGAACAAAGCCTGCTTAATTGTGGTATATTAACTTTTTGATGTGCTGCTGGATTCAATATGCTAGTATTTTCTTGAGGATTTTAGTGTCTATGTTTATGAGGGATATTTGTCTGAAGCTTTCATTTTTGTTTGAGTCTCTGCCAGATTTTGGTATCAGGCTGATGCTGGCTTCACAGAATGAGTTAGGGAAAGGCTCCTCCTCCTTGATATCTTGGAGTAGTTTTAGTAAGATTGGTATCAGTTCTTCTTAGCATGTCTGGTAGAATTCAGCTGTGAGTCCATCTGGTCCAGGGCTTTTTTTAGTCGGCAGGTTCTTTATTAATGATTCCATTTCAGAAGTTGTATAAATGTTTTAAAATGTTATTATATATATTTATGGTAGACATCATGATGTTTTGAAGTACACATATGTGGCGAAACACTATAGTCAAGTAAATTTACTCATTTTTTATATGTAGCAAGAGCACCTAAAATCTATTCTTTTAGCAAAGATCCCAAATACAATATTAACTATAATTGCAAATACAATACAATATTAACTATAATTTTCATGTTGTAATTTAGATCTCTAGACTTGTTCATCCTTTATGTTACTTTCTATACCTTGACCTATATCTCCCTAGTTCCCTCCCACTTTAACTGTTGTTTTATTTTCTATCTCTGTGTATTCAACTTTTTTTTAGTTTGCTTATATAAATGACATCATGCAATATTTTTCTTCCTCTGTGGTTGGCTTAAATCACTTAACATAATGTCCTCCAGATTCATTCATGTTGTGGCAAATAGTAGGATCTCCTTTTTTAAGGTTGAATTATATTCTATTATATATGTCAGTTTCTTTACCCATTTGTTTATTGCTGGACGTAGTTGTTTCCACATTTTGGCTATTGGGAATAATGCTGCCATTTTTAATTAAGAATATTTAAAATGTATCACATTTCTGTTACCCTCTAAAATAAAGTAGGCAAAATAAAACATTTTCTTAAAGAATAAGAATCAAAAGTTAGCCACTGACTTTTATCATTACTCTTTACTATAATATACTTATGATGTTTTTCAACTTTATGTTCCCTCCCTTGCCCTCAAACAATCTGCAGTCACTTCTAGACTTCAGAATCAGTTAGCTTGGGATTAAGTCCTGACTCCATAATTTCTGATTTCTATGTCCTTCATAAGTTACATCGTTTCTTCCAACCCTGATTTCTTTATCTGTAAAAGTAGGGTGACAATATTTATACCAGAATATACCATTGCTTAGATATAATAATAAAGAGCCAGTGGTGAAAGTTAGGTATTATAACTGTGGCTTATGGGCTCCTTCTAGTGTATGACCCTTTCTCCATCATCTGTACCTGCTTCTGATATGGAGTCAGAAGCTTACTAAAACTGTGGGTACAATAAGGATGGAGAACTCTTATCCATAAAAGATACTGAGGCAGACATTTGGCAAAGTGCTGCAGTAGGAATCAACGAGATCAAGGTTTAGGCCTAGTTCTGTGTAATGGCTTTTGATTTACATTCTGATGTACCCAATGGCTTTTGATTTACAACCACTGCAGCTAAGATTCTGTATGTGACATGAATTTACAAAGTTACAGGGCTGGACTCAATACCCCTTTCCATTCTCACATAGCTCCATTTTCTGCTTGGAACCCTTTTGCTACTAATTTTCTGATTCTTGTTTTGTGTGCATGAATTCTAGATAAGTGGAGCATCATCCTCTCTCCTTTTCTGGGGGAGGCAGAACAGCCAAATAGTTATTACATGAATCCTGTAACCAGACATCCCAGAGTTCATTCCTTGACTCTGGTTCTCTGTGACCATGAGCAACTTACTTAGTCTCTCTGTATTTCTGTGTTGGTATCTTCATCTATAGAACAAGAATATAGCATTCATAGTATGCTGATGTGGATTTTATGAGTGTATGTATATACAGTGCTTACACTATATGAGTGTGTGTGTGTATATATATATATGTATATAATGCTTACACAAAACAAATGCTATAAAAATTAGTGATTGTTGATTTTTTTCCTTAATTTTAATTTTTTAACTTTTGAGTTCAGGGGTACATGTGCAGCTTTGTTATGTCGGTAAACTTGTGTCACAGGGGTTTGTTTTACAGATTTTTTGTCTATTTATAAATACCCAGGTATTAATGAAACCTCCTTTGCAAAAGTTTAAGGAAATTAGGACAGTGAAAGAGATCTCCATATTGCTTCTAGCCATTAAGCTGTCCTTGTTCATTCCTGGGCATAGGCTGAACTAACCTTGGGAAAGAATTTAGTTTATGTTTTGACTCTGAAACAATTTGATAACAGCCCTTTCCTGAAAAGTCTCCTTTCTTGCCTACGGACCAGTCTGCCTTTACAGGACTAACAAATTAGCTACCAGATTGAAAATTATAGTTAAGGGGTCATGCAGCCTCTGGGTCCAAGAGTCTGAACCTCCCCAAATTGCTCCTGGAGATCACATCACTATTGTAAACCTAAGATCAGTGCTTCAGATATTTTGCAGACCCTGCCCTCAGTGGATCGGTTGATACCATCTAGACTAGTAATCTGACTCAACCATTTCTGAGATCCCACCCAGGAACAGAAGACAATAAGAAAACTCCATTTCGAGCTCCCTATGATTCCATCTGCAACCAGTCAGCACTCTCCACTTCCCGAACCCCTACCTGCCAAATTATCCTTAAAAACTCCCATCCCTGAATGCTTGGAGAGACTGATTTGAGTAATAATAAAGCTCTAGTCTCCCACAAAGCTAGCTCTGCATGAATTACTCTTTCTCCATTGCAATTCTCTTGTCTTCATAAATTGTCTCTGTCTAGGCAGCAGGTAAGGTGAACCCACTAGGTGGTTACATTAAGGCTAGTGCTGATTATTTTTCATAATCCTCTTCGTCCTTCCACCCTCTACACTCCAGTAGGTCCCAGTGTCTGTTGTTCCCCTCTATGTATCTTATCTTTTAGCTCTCACTTATAAGTGAGAACATGTGGTGGTTGGTTGTCTGTTCCTATATATTACTTTGCTAAGGATAATGGCCTCCAGCTCCATTCATGTTTCTGCAAATGACATAAGCTTGTTATTTTTTATGGCTGCATAGTATTCCATGGTATATATGTACCACATTTTCTTTATCCAGTCTACCACTGATGGGCATTTAGATTGATTCCATGTCTTTGCTATTATAAATAGTGTGTAATGAACATGCACATGCATGTGTCTTATTATTAGATTTTTAGGACAAATAGGAGAAAGTCTATCAAAGTTCAAGAGACACTCGTTTGTTAGGGCATTTTTAATTTAGTGAACTAATCTGGGCTTTCTTCGTCTCTCTCTCCATGTACCATTGCTTTTTAAAAATTTTCTCTTTGCTCAAAATCCCTCTCAGCTTTTGCCTTCCTGACTAGAATATCAGTCTTTTCTGGTCTGTCTTTATGTGTAAGTTCAATTAAATTTCTTGTTTCCTTCCTCCGCCCCCTCAGCATGCCTATTGTAGATTTCCTCTCTGTGTGTAATGACTGGCAATATAATTTTTGTTTTTCTCATTTACCAAAAAACCCTACCACCTAAAAAATAACTCCTACCATAAGGGGCCATTCATGATGCTGTAGTAATAATATGGTTAATGCTGATAATAAGCATTCCAATTAGTTGATTTTTTTTAAATCTAAGCTTGTTGAAGAGTTATTAATGTTTATAAATAAGATAGAGACAATCTATTTCATAAGTGCTATGACAAATAGCTTCAGCAGTTTACCACTGGGTTGTTATATTTCATAAGTGATTGAATTCAATTATGAAATTGCAAAGCAATTCTCATTCTCCTGGAATGGAAATTGCAATGTCATTGCCAACAAGCACCTGTAACAGAAGACATTCAAAATAAATGGCCATTTTCCAAGAGCTGTTCATTTTCAATGTGATATACAAATATTAAATGAGATAAAGTAGTAATTATAAATGGTTTTGTTGGGTTTTTGCTGTTTGTTTGTTTTCGGTTTTGGTTCTAACATACATTCAGGGCCAGGGTTGCAGAAATACATGTCCAATTAACTAAAACATCAGGGTTCCAATTGTTCAGGATGGTCTGGGAAGGCCTAGGACTCCCACGGTGTTTCAGATGGATTGAATGCTTTCTATTTGCAGCCTGTGTGTGATCATCTTGGAATTAATTGCTTATATATGCTCCACGTGCACCTGAAAATAACTCTTGGTAGGTGGACAGGTGAATAGTAATAAAGACAGGGAGAGTCAAGGGAGTTCCCAGCCTCCTCGGTCTTGTAATAAAGCATTTAAAATTGTCAAAGTTTAAAGAGTTGCTTACAGGGCCTCGCCCCAGTTTAAACTCTCCATCCAGGGAAGTCAAATGATGTAACAGGAAGAGGAAAGACAGGTTTGGGGCAGGTCCTGGCTCTCTCCACCCCAACTCGTCAGCTGCATAGCTGTGTGGACTTCAGTAAATTCCTCCACCCAAGAAACTATTTCCTTGGCGGATTATCATGCTGACCTCTTTGAGCTTTGTGGGCAGGGGAACCGAGGAATGGGATGATGAGTATATTGTCATCCACCTACAAGTTTTTGCAGTAGAAAAAAAGGGTGTAAAGAAATTATATGAGTGCCATGAAAATTTGCTTTGGAAATCTTCCTCCAGGCAGCTTTTTCTTTGTCCTGATGAATCATATTTGAACATTAAACAAACAATAGCATCACCTCCATATCCTAGAGGTTCTCAGGGATAGTATCCAAGGGTCAAGGGTCAACCATAGGGTCAAGAATCTTTCAACATTGGAAACCTTCCTCCAATACCCACCACTAGACCAAGCTTCTAAATATTTAATCATATATAACATATCATTAAAAAGTAGTCAGCCTCAATATGATATTATTGCCATATGGATCAACTCAATGTTTGGCCAATTTAATAAAATGTAAACATTAGGAATAATGGCTCAGAGGGTATTTTTATCAGTGAGCTAAAGCAATATAAGCTAAGCAGGCTGAAGCTTTGTCTAGACAAATTAAGTTCAGCTCAAATAGAATTTTAAAGTTACAATATTTATAATCTCTTTAGAATGACAAATGGATACATTTATTTTTAAAGAAGAGTCATGTTGTATTTCTATTTAGAAATGAGACTGGGCGCAGTGGCTCACACGTGTAATCCCATCACTTTGGGAGGCTGAGGCAGGTAGAGCACCTGAGGTCAGGAGTTCAAGACCAGCCTGACCAACACAGTAAAACCCCATCTCTACTAAATACAAATATTAGCCAGGCATGGTGGCACATGCCTGTAATCCTAGCTACTCAGGAGGCTGAGGCAGGTGAATTGCTTTAACCTGGGAGGCAGAGGTCGCAGTGAGCTGAGATCGTGCCACTGTACTCCAGCCGGGGTAATAAGAGCAAGACTCCATCTCAAAAAAAAGAAAAAGAAATGGGACCTCTTGCATATATACTTACTGTTCTTGGAATGCTTCAAATAGTTATTTATTTCACATTTTCTTATGGAGCACCTTCAGTGTGCCAAATAATCCTTTCAGTATCTTGGCAGGACCTAAGTAAAAGAATGAGGCAACAGCTACACAATATTTCATGCTTTATAGACAAGGACTCACCTTGTGCGCATGGCCTGAGTTCTGAATCAGCTTTCCCAAAAAGTGACATTATTCTTCATAAAAGAATTTGGTTTCTGCATTAGAAGACTTGTTTACAAACGTACGTCTTCAGAAGGCAGGACTCACACTCACATTTGTTTGTAAGGCAAGATTTTCTGTAGTAGTGTCCTGGGGAGCATGGTTTGACCTCAGATAGATTCAAATATGCATAATTATGAGTTGAGCTGTACCAAGCTTCTACTGTATTTTAAGAGAAGTTGTGAGAAAGGGGAGAAAGATGCCTATTTTTAAAACTCATTTTGTTGTTCCCAGATGATTTGAATTCCAGTTTCTAGCCCAATTGTGTCATGGCCCGAGGGGACTGTTGACTCAGACTTAGGACAACCTTGGCCCTGAGAGACTGAAATCTAAAGAACAAAGAACAAAAAGAGACAACCAGGAAGCTCAAGGGTGTCTGGGTTTGGGAATTTGTTATCTGATAAAAATTAATTTGTTAGAAGATACATGAATTAAAATACTATTTGTATTTCGCTTATCTCAGGGTGCAAATATGTTTTTGAATTGGCTCCTCTGCATGATACCTTGGCATGGCCTGGAGATGACTCCAGAGGCCAGAGTCCCATCTAGTTCTGATTTTTGTCTCAAACGAAACATTCATCTTTCCCAAAACTAAATTCCTCAGTGGTGAAATGCAGAAAAACAAACAACTTCCTGTGTTCCAGCTTTGAGATCCCATCACTTCTGTACCTTTTTCTACCATATGTTTCTTATCAGCACAGCTTTGTCTGCTGTCTTGGTGATCTCCTGAAGGTGCCCTGGCATATTTCCCTGGAGAGAAATGGAGGCATTGGACGCTCAGGAGCCAACTAGTTTGTGATTTAAAATCTTTTATCCCCTAGGATTTCGAACCAAAAAATTTAATTGTTGTCATCTCTTAAAATAGTGTATTAACTAAGCTCATGGTGTTTGGTGTCAAAAAGTCAGGGATTAAATCCCAGCCCTGTCACAAGCTGTGTGACCTTGAGTGAGTTATTTAAGAAATGTGAGTCCCAGTTTACTCCTTGTAAAATGAGGGCTACGTGACTTCTTGTAAAATGAGACAGCAACAATAGCTATCTCACTGAACTTCTGTCTGTATGAAAATGAGATAATATACAATCAGGCTTAGAGCAAAAGTTCTCCATGGGGTGATGGTTGCTATTAACATTCCCAGCATAGTGCTCAGTAAGCTGGACTTTGGGCTATTGAAGATACCTGTCTTCACCTTGTTTACTAACTAGCCATTTGACCAAGGGTTACTTGGGTTATGGCCAAGTTTCTTAGACACACCAAGCATTGATTTTCTCATTTATAAAATGGAGATAATAATTCCTCTCTTAAAAGGTATTGTGAAGATTAAATGACATAATTGGCTAGCAAACTGCCCAGCACTCACTGGGCAAACTTTGTGGATAACAAGACTTGTTTTTATCAGTGTTGTGTGTCATTTGAATATAGGTGGATATATTAGTTTGCTAGGGCTGCCATAAGAAGATGCCACAGAGTGGGTGGCTTAAACAACAGAAATGTATTCTCTCACAGTTCTAAAGGCTGGAAGTTCAAAGTTAAGGTACCAGTCGTGCACCATCTTCCCACTCCGTCCTCACACGGCCTTTCCTCTGAGAGCCCACATTCCTGATATGTCTTCTCCTTCTTAAAAGGACACCAGCCTACAAGGCTTTTATCACCTTATTTAGCCTTTACTAGCTTCTTAAAGGCCCTACCTCCAAATACAGTCACATTGAGGGTTAGACCTTCAACGTACGAATTTGAGGAGGGACACAATTCAGTCAATCACAGGACCAGAAGTCAGACTGCAGTAGATTAAGGGGAAAGCAAGAGGTAGAAGATAGATCTAATGGATATAGTCAACTTTTCTGAGGAGTTTGACAAAATAAGAGAGAAGAGAGGTTATCATTATTTGTATCATTATTTCTGTTGGTATTGAAAGAGACTGTAGCAAATTTGCAAGAACATAAGCAGTGGCATCGAAGACCTGGGTGTAAATCCGTCCCTAGTCCCTATGCACATAAATATATATATATATATATATATATATATATATATATATGTGTGTGTGTGTGTGTGTGTGTGTGTGTGTGTGTGTGTGTGTGTGTGTTTAGGAACAGGATATGTGTTTGTGTGTATAAATATATACATATATATAAACACGTATTTGACTTCTGGTCATGAATTTCTTCACATCCATGAGACTCATTCTCCATGTATGTGAAAAATAATTACACCTTACTCTGGGGTTATTGTGAGGATTAGGATTATTCCAATCAAGCACCTCGCCCATGCAACAGAGGATCAATAAATGTTAGGCACTGGGTTAAAACCACCCAAAATGCAGGCTCTTAGAAGGTGGCTGAGTCACAATGAAAATTCACAGTCCTATGTGGAATCATGCTGTGCTCCCCATAGTTTGCCTCCAAGAATCAGAGTTGATTGGGTTCAGTCTTTTTAACTTATCATATGCTGGTGATTGCTGATGATTTCAGTTGTGTTTTTAGAGCCTGTCAGCTGTCTAAAAATAGAAACAGCCCTTTGGCAGGTAGGAGTCATTAAGAAGTAAGGTACCAGACAGCTGGGAAAACAAGAGTGCCTGCAGGCAGACTCTTCAAGTGCGGCTATTTTTTTTTTAATACTGTATGTGATGATCATCCTATCACACATACTTAATTCAATTATACTGATCCTCCAGGCCTGTGTCTTTTGTCTCAGACTTGGTATCCGCAGAGGAAGAAACTCTGTTGGTAGTGTGGCTCATACTGCTGCCCAGTACAAAGGCCCAGAAGTTAATGTGCTGTTTTGTTTCTTTCCTGCGTGAGGGTCACTAGGTCTAGACAAGGTTATGTTATGATTGAAAGACTGCTCAGAAAATCTAATTAAAATCTCGTCAACTTTTGCTATATTTCTCAAAACAATGAAGAGAGAAAATAGTGATTCTAAAGAAGACATTTGAGGTACACCAACAGCCCACAAATTTCAGTTTGAAAAATATTTCCCTAAAGGGCAGCAAATATTCAAGGGGTCTGAGAGGAACAGAAAGTTGAACAGGAACATCATTTGTTTACCAGATTTTTTTTTTTTTTTTTGAGAGAGAGTCTCGCTTTGTCACCCAGGCTGGAGTGCGGTGGTATGATCTTGGCTCCCTGCAACCTCCGCCTTCTGGGTTCAAGCAATTCTTCTGCCTCAGCTTCCTGAGTAGCTGGGACTATAGGCATGCACCACCATGACCAGCTAATTTTTGTACTTTTAGTAGAGACAGGGTTTCACCTTGTTGGTCAGGCTGGTCTCGAACTCCTGACCTCATGATCTACCTGCCTCAGGCTCCCTAAGTGCTGGGATTACAGGCATGAGCCACCACTCCTGGCCAGATTATTCTTAAGTGACAAAGGAATATCAGATTCCCTGTTAGGTTCAGAGGATAAACAAGACGTGAAAGACATTGATCTTGTCTGTAAAAAACTCACAAGGGAGAAAACAAAGGAGCAGATCATGATATTCTGTTTTACATGCTATACAGGAAACAGGGTGTGGGAACGATGACCAGGTGGTCATCGATTCTGCATAGTGGGGCAATCCAGAGAGGCTTCAGAGAGGAGGCACTTGTATTTAAATTGGATCATGAAAGATATATGCATTTTAACATGTAGAAAAGAAAAGTAGAACATTTCCGGTTGAAGACATTGTACTGTAAATGATTTAAAAGGAGCTTACATCAGACACTGTTCAAGAAAGCACAGCCTTTCTATTTGATATTATCTATTTGCATGGGGTTTGTTGCATGGTATTTACTTCTGCATTGGCAAATACAATAATACAACATAGCTGAAGTCATTGGACCAGCAGCAGTCTAGGAGCAACATTTTCTGTCATCTTTTCTATCTCAGGACCCACTGAACAGAATCAACCCATTTGTTCAAATGAATGAAGGAGAAAGTTGAAGGAGCCCTATTTTGGCTGCTTTGAATTTCGCTGTAAGGCCCAGGTCGATTTGTCAATGGCTAGGTACCTTTTTCCAGCTACTTTTAGCTCTTCCCACATATTTTAAGAGCAAAACTACTTACTTTCCTATCAATTTTATCCTTGCCAACTAAGTTTATTCTTAGCCTTCTCATCTTTTAATGTTCTTTTCCATTCTTTTTATCCATCCTTCACTATCCTGAAGCTTTTCCATTTCACTCTTTCCAGATAAGTCATTATAATATAAAAAGTACAAAGCAAATGTTTGTTTTTATCTCCTAGTACTCATTTTCACAAATATAACCAGTCCGAGTGTTTGTTTCATCACCATTTTTTTTTTGTAAACTCCTTGAGGCCAATAATTAAGATATGCTAAGATTAGGGTGCCACTGATCTTCTCTTCCTTGCTAAGTGAGAGCTCTGGGCCCTCAATGCTCTCGGTGAGTCGGAGCAGTAAAGAGGAGCAGATGTTAGTAAGGGGCAGCATTATTAGTGTCAAAAATGGCTCAACTTTGGCAAAAAGGACTACATTTCCAACTAACCCATGGGACAAGGGATTGGGGTCCTAGTGGCCCTGGGACAAGTGGAGCTGACTTATCCTTAGATCCTTCTTTATGAGTCTAGAATCTGTGGTCAAGAAGAAAGGATAGAAAGGGGAAGCCGTGGCTTCATACTGAGCCTGGATGTTTTTATTCCTGCTAAGTTCCTCACCTGAGGTGTGGATTGGTTTATACAACAGAGAGAATTCCTATAAGTCACCATCTGACCACACTTCAAAGGAGCTGGACTGAGGGATGATATGCTTTGAGACATATGCACCTAAATCCTCATATATCTCCAAATCCTCCAGACTTGTGCTTACATGACCCTAGGACAAATGTGCAGATATTACCAGATGTTACTTGGGCCAGAAAAGGGTCTATGGACAAATACCTTTGGGGTCAGTTGGGCTAAGCAAAGTTAAACAGGACTCCTTGTTACAGATCTTCTCAAACCTATGTATTTTAATATTTTGTAACAAAATTACATTTTAACTTTATAGCATTTTCCAAATATCTATGGGCACAGAATTCCTTTTTGGATAAAACACCTTTGAGAAATTATAGTGTAAACATAATTCACAAAGCAAAGTACAATATTTTAAAGCTTATCTATCCTATGGACTCTATTGACTACAAAATAGACTGAAATAGAACATCCCATAGGCCTCCGTCTATCCAGTATGTATCCATGAAACCAACTGGCTGCTGGTTACTTTATTCATGTCAGCACCTAATCTGAACATTTTATTTTGTAACCCAAGGCAAAATATCTGATTTCTTTTTTTTTCTGGATCTCTATTTGTAAAATGAGCAGATGTCCTTGAACTTTTTTTCCTATAAATTACTGAGGTACAGGTGGTATTTGGTTACATGAGTAAGTTCTTTAGTGGTGATTTGTGAGATTTTGGTGCATTCATCACCCCAGCAGTATACACTGTACCATATTTGTAGTCTTTTATCCCTCACCTCTCTCTCCCTCTCTTCCCCTAAAGTCCCTAGATTCCATTGTATCATTCTTATGCCTTTGCATCCACATAGCTTAGCTCCCAAAAATCAGAGAGAAAATACGATGTTTGGTTTTCCATTCCTGAGTCACATCACTTAGAATAACACTCTCCAATCTCACCCAGGTCACTGCAAATGCCATTAATTCATTCCTTTTTATGGCTGAGTAGTATTCCGTTATATATAGACACCACAGTTTCTTTAGCCCCTCGTTGATTGATGGGCATTTGAGTTGGTTCCACAATTTTGCAATTTTGAATTGTGCTGCTATAAACATGCTCGTGCAGGTATCTTTTTCCAATAATGACTTCCTTTCCTCTAGGTAGATACCCAGTAGTGGAATTGCTGAATCAAATGGTTTTACTTTTAGTACTTTAAGGAATCTCCATACTGTTTTTTACAGTGGCTGTACTAGTTTACATTCCCACCAGCAGCGTAGAAGTGTTCCCTGTTTACTGCATCATTAGTGATGTTGACTATTTTTTTTAATGTTTTTTGGCTATTTATATATCTTCTTTCAAGAGTTGTCCGTTCATGTGCTTAGCTCACTTTTTGGTAGGATTATTTTTTTCTTACTGATTTGAGTTTGTTGTAGATTCTTGATATTAGTCCTTTGTCAGACGTATAGATTGTGAAGATTTTCTCCCACTCTGTGGGTTGTCTATTTACTCTGCTGACCGTTCCTTTTGCTATGGAAAAGCTCTTTAGTTTAATTAGTTCCCAGCTATTTATCTTTGTTTTTATTGCATTTGCTTTTGGGTTTTTGGTCAGAAATCCCTGCCTAAGCCAATGTCTACGAGGGTTTTTCCGATGTTATCTTCTAGAATTTTTATAGTATCTGCTCTTAGATTTAAGTCCTTAATCCATCTTAGGTTGATTTTTGTATAAGGTGAGAGATGAGGATCCAATTTCGTTAGGGCTATGAACTTTTCTCTTACCACTGCCTTTGATGCATCCCAGAGGTTTTGACAGGTTCTATCATTATTGTCATTCAGTTCAAAGAATTTTTTAATTTCCATCTTAATTTTGTCTTTGAGCCAATGCTCATTCAGGAGCAGGTTATTTAATTTCTATGTATTTGCATGGTTTTAAAGGTTCCTTTTGGAGTTAATTTTCAGTTTTATTCCACTGTGGTGTGAGAGAGTGCTTGATATAATTTCAGTTTTCTTCAATTTATTGAGTCTCATTTTATGGCATATCATATTGTCTATCTTGGAAAAAGTTCCATATGCTATTGAATAGAATATATATTCTGTGGTTGTTGGATAAAATGTTCTGTATATATCTGTTAGGCCCATGTGTTCCAAGGTATAGTTTAACTCCACTGTTTCTTTGTTGACTTTCTGTCTTGATGACCTGTCTAGTGCTGTCAGTAGAGTATTGAAGTCCCCCACTATTATTGTGCTGCTGTCTATCCCATTTCTTAGGCCTATTAGTAATTGCTGTAATAAATTTGGGAGCTCCAGTGTTAGGTGCACATATGTTGAGGATTGTGATACTTTCTGTTGGACAAGGCCTTTTACCATTATATATTGTCCTTCTTTGCCTCTTTTAACTGCTGTTGCTTTAAAGTTTGTTTTGTCTTATGTAAGAATAGCTACCCCTGCTCACTTTGGATGTCCATTTGTATGAAATACGTTTTTCCACCCCTTTACTTTATGCGAGTCCTTATGTGTTAAGTGAGTTTCCTGAAGGCAGCAGATGGTTGATGAGTTCTCATCCATTCTGAGGTTCTGTATCTTTTAAGTGGAGCATCTAGGCCATTTGCATTCAGTGTTAGAATTAAAATGTGAGGTACCATTGCTTCTCTCATGCTCTTTGTTGCCTGTGTACTTGGCTTTTTTGTTTGTTTTCTGTTTCTGCTTTTTACCTTGTATTTTTGTTTTATAGGTCCCGTGTGATTTATGCTTTAAAGAGGTTCTGTGTTGTTGTGTTTCCAGGATTTGTCCCAAGATTTAAAGCTACTTTTAGCAGTTCTTGCAGTGGCGGTTTGGCAATGGCAAATTCTCTCAGCATTTGTTTATCAGAAAATGACTGTATCTTTTCTTCATATGTGATGCTTAGTTTCACTGGATACAAAATTCTTGGCAGATAATTGTTTTGTTTAAGGAGGCTGAAAATAGGGCCCCAATCCCTTCTAGCTTGCAGGGTCTCTGCTGAGAAATCTGCTGTTAATCTGATAGGTTTTCCTTTATAGTTACCTGGTGCTTCTGTCTCATAGCTCCTGATTTTGCCTTCATCTAAACTTCGAATAACCTGATGACAATGTGCCTAGGTGAAGATCTTTTTGCGATGAATTTCCAGGTGTTCTTTATGCCTCTTGTATTTGGCTACCTAGGTCCCTCACAAGGCCGGGGAAGTTACCCTCAATTATTCCACCAAATATGCTTTCCAGGCTTTTAGAATTCTCTTATTCCTCAGATACATCAATTTTTCTTAGGTTTGGTCATTCAACATAATCCCAGACTTCCTAGAGGCTTTGTTCATATTTTCTTATTCTTTTTTTTTTTTTTGTCTTTGCTCGATTAATTCGAACACCTTGTCTTTGAGCTCTGAATTTCTTTCATCTACTTGTTCAATCCTATTGCTGAGACTTGCCAAAGCATTTCACATTTCTAAAAGTGTGTTCCAAGTTTCCTGAATTTTTTATTGTTTTTTCTTTAAGCTATCTATTTCCATGAATATTTCTCCCTTCACTTCTTTTATCATTTTTTGGATTTCCTTGCATTGGGCTTTGCCTTTCTCTGGGACATCCCTGATTAGCTTATAATTAACCTCCTGAATTCTTTTTCAGGTAAATCAGGGATTTCTTCTCGGTTTGGATCTATTGCTAGTGAGCAAATGTGATTTTTGGGAGGTGTTGAACAGCCTTGTTTTGTCATATTACAAGGGCTGGTTTTCTGGTTCCTTCTCATCTGGGTAGGCTCTGTCAGAGGGAAGGACTAGGGCTGAAGGCTGTTGTTCCGATTCTTTTCCACAGGGTGCTCCCTTGGTGTAGTACTCTCCCCTTTTTCCTATGGATGTGGCTTTCTGTGAGTCAAACTACAGTGATTGTGGTCTCTCTTCTGGGTCTAGCCACCCAGCAAGTTTACCTGCCTCCTGGCTGGTACTGGGGGTTCTCTGCACAGAGTCCTGTGATGTGAACTGTCTATGGGTCTCTCAACTGTGGATACCACTGCCTGTTCTGGAGGAGGTGGCAGAGGGTGCAATGGACTCCATCAGGGTCCTTAGCTTTGGTGATTTAATACTCTATTTTTGTGCTGATTGGTCTCCTACCCAGAGGTAGCACTTTCTAAAAAGCATCAGCTGTAGTAGAGTGGAGAGGCACCAGAAGTGTGCAGGGCCCTAGAACTCCCAAGATTATATGCCGTTTGTTTTGCACTGCCTGGGTGGATATGGAAAGACCATCAGGTGGGGGCAGGGCTAGGCAAGTCTGAGCTCAGACTCTTTTTCGGTGGGTCTTGATGCAGCTGCTGTAGGGGATACGGGTGAAATTCCCAGGTCACTGGAGTTGTGTGCATAGGAGGATTATGGCTGCCTCTGCTGAGTCATGCCGGTTGTCAGGGAAGTGGGGAAAGGTGGCAGTCACAGGCCTCACCAGCTCCCAGGCAAACTGAAGGGCCAGTCTCACTCCTATCATGGCCCCACCAACAGCCCCGAGTCTGTTTCCAGGTGGAGGGCGAGATGGGCTTTAAAATTTGCCCAAGGCTATCGGCTTCCCAGCTGGGATAAAAAAGGGCTTTAGTTTTTCCACCACCTGTGAAGTCTATACACCTGATTTGATCCTTCCCTCAAGTTCTGGTGAGGAGGCTTCTTGCCCGTTCAAATTGTTACAAAGTTCAGCTAGAGAATTCCTTCTCCCTGTGGAGTTTTAGCCCCTGCTCCTCTGGCCACCCTCCCGATGGACTCCTGTGGTGCCTGGCAGGAATGGGCTGCTTGGGGACCCAGCGAGCTCCCAGGGCCTTTCTGCTGTTTCCTCTACCCCTGTATGTCACTCGGCTCTCTAACTTGACTCAGCTCCAGGTGAGGTCAGAAACTTCTCCGGCAAACAGACCTTCAGCTTCTACAGTGGGTGGTTGTGTTCAGGAGAGGAGGGTCTCCTTTTCCCACTTCTACAGTTGAGACACTTACAGTATTTGGGGTGTTTGCCAGGAGCAGTCCACTTCCTTTAGAGGGCATATGGGTCCTCTCGGGATTGCTGGTTTGTTCTTGCAGTTGATCTGGAGCTAAAAATCACAATGCAAGCCTCTCAATGCTGCCCCGTCTGGAGATGCAATCAAGTCCTGCCTCCTGTCTGCCATGATTCCCTAAATCTCCTTATATCTGTCTTCAGATATCCTTCAATTCTGACACTCTAAGGTGATTTGTTTATTGGTTTGTTTGTTTAAGACAGGGTCTCATGCTGTCACCCAGGTTGGATTGCAGTGGTGCAATCATGGCTCACTGCAGCCTCAGGCTCCTGGGCTCAAGCGATCCTCCCACCTTAGCCTGTCAAGTAGCTGGGCAACACATGTGATTTCAATGGAATCCTCAGAGAACATTAACAGAGTTCTATCTCGTAGTTGCATTATACATAGGGCACAAAACTGATTATTATTAAATGGTAATTCCATTGGTTAAAACTAGTGATTGTAATATGGAAACAAATTTCAGGTTGGACTATTGGTGATCTTTTATGTTTTTCTAACCATACCTTAAAAATGCTAGGAATGCTGGTGAGGTTGTAGAGAAAAAGGAAAACTTTTACACTGTTGGTGGGAGTGTAAATTAGTTCAACCATTGTGGAAGACAGTGTGGTGATTCCTTAAAGACCTAGAGGCAGAAATACCATTTGACCCAGCAATTCCATTACTGGATATATACCCAAAGGAATATAAATCATTCTATTATAAAGATACATGCATGTATATGTTCATTGCAGCACTGTTCACAATAGCAAAGTCATGGAATCAACCTAAATGGCCACCAATGATAGAGTGGTTAAAGAAAATGTGGTACATATACACCAAGGAATATGATGCAGCTAGAAAAAGAAACGAGATCATTTTATTTGCAGGTACATGGATGGAGCTGGAAGCCATTATCTGCAGCAAACTAACACAGGAACAGAAACCAAACACCGCATGTTCTCATTTGTAAGTGGGAGCTGATTGATGAGAACATATGGACACACTGGCGGGGGAACAATACACACTGGGCACCTGTGTAGGGAGGGAGAGGATCAGGAAGAATAGCTAATGAATGCCGGACTTAATACCTGGGTGCTGGGATGATCTGTGCAGCAAACCACCATGGCACGTATTTACGCATGTAACAAACATGCACATCCTACACATTTACCTCTGATCTTAAATTTTGAGAAAAAAAAAGAAATATATGTTACTACACTGGTAGAAGTATAGAGTAATACATATTGCTACTTAAACTTTTATTTGAAGTAATCATATAATCCATTAATTATCTTAAATAAATTTATTTGCTCTTTTTTGTTATCTTTAAAAAAATGCTATAGTTGTAATGTCTGTATTAATGATTAAAATATTTTTTAAAAAGTGTGTATAAGTGTCTTAGCTTAATACTTTTAAGCCGGGAAATTTAAAGGCCTTATTGGCACTCTAAGGGTCCTTCCTCTGTGGACAATCATAGACAGTGGCAGACATATTCTGTTTTCCTGTGTTGCTATGTGTAAGCCTTGGTGACCAGCGGCTGGTCCTAAGACTCTTCCTTGTTTTCTTCCACAGACAGCGTGGAAGATGAACTGGAGATGGCCACTGTCAGGCATCGGCCAGAGGCCCTTGAGCTTCTGGAAGCCCAGAGCAAATTTACCAAGAAAGAGCTTCAGATCCTTTACAGAGGATTTAAGAATGTAAGAACCTTCTTTTTGACTTTGTTTTTTTTGTTGTTGTTGTTTGGTTATTTGACACAGTTCCCATAGGAGCATTGAGAAATGAGAGGAAAAGGGGGAAAATAATTCTGTGAGAGCCCCATCATATGTGTATTTCATACTGATCCTTCCTGGATAGGAATATAGTCAGTATCTTTGGGCTTTGACTCATGCGGTATATCCAGGCCAGTATGCTATGATTGCCGATTAAACGAAGAGAGCTGTTGAGAAAGGTTTATTCAATTCAATTCTTGGTCGGAATATTTTCTCTCTGTCAACTCTAATAACATAATTTCAACAAACTTCCATTTTTAAAAATTTTTTATATACAGGCTTGTGCTTGACTTGAGTCTTGAATATATATTGAGGCCTATCAAGGGATTTCATTCCTGGCAATGGAGGATAATTACTGTAACTTTTATAGTCCACAAAACCATGCTGCCAGTCAGGCATGGTGGCTGACGCCTGTAATCCCAGCACCTTGGGAGACCAAGGCTGGTGGATCACGAGGGTCAGGAGTTTGAGACCAGCCTGACCAACATGGTGAAACCCCATCTCTACTAAAAATATAAAAATTAGCCAGGCTTCATGGCGCGTGCCTGTAATCCCAGCTACTCAGGAGGCTGAGGCAGGAGAATTGCTTGAACCTGGGAGTCAGAGGTTGCAGGGAGCCGAGATCCCACCACTGCACTCGAACCTGGGCAATAGAGTGTTACTTTGTCTCAAAAAAAAAAAAAAAGAAGAAGAAAAACCATGCTGCCAGTCTCTCTAAACCACAGGTGTCTGTAGGTTATAACTACCTGGTTCTCTGTGATCCAGGTATGCAGATGACCCTCTCTCCTGGGTGAATCACCTTCAAAAGGGAATGAGAGCCCAGAAAACACCAGAGCGTAGATGAGAGAAAGAGTGGATCCAGGCAGTCTGTGAGACACAGTCTCTTACTGAATACTTTGTATGTGCTTAGGGTTAAACTAGATGCTGCAGGTTACTCAAAGTCCAGAGAAATACTTCTATTCTTAAGGACCTTATGGTCTGAATAGGGAGAGAAGACTTGCTATGATGAATCTATTTGAAAACAGTTCATCCTTAAAGGATTCAAGTGTTTATGTATCAAATAGCATACACATTCCAACATATAGCTTATTCTTATATGTATGGAAACCAAAGTAGCTACAGGCACCCCTGAAGATCCAAATTAAATTGCTTTGATCCCTTTTGAAACCCATTCTCTAACATCCCCAGTTCCATGCCATGTAGAAGTCTATGGTATCCAAAGATTTCTTCTAATTCCATCCTCTTCACGTCTGACCACCACAGCTGCTGCCTTTGTCCAAACCTTATGCAGACCAGATAAGAAACTCTGACTCCTCTCTGGGAACACAACAACAATTTACTCAGAGAATTCATGCCAGTAGTTGACACTGTAGAATATTTTTATAGGGTTTCTGCATGCACAAGGCACACAAGTTTCCACCATCTGTCTGAATGAATGGGGTCTGTCTTTCTCTCATTTCTGCTCCTCACCCTCTTCTCCTTGCTGTGCCCTTTCTAAATTTTTCTCCCTCTATGATACAGAATAAATTTGTTTCTCCTCCAAAACGTGATCATCTGCAAAGACCTAGGCCTTCCTGGCAATAGACTGGGGCAGAGGAAATTATAATGGTGATGAGTGCTCATCATATACACAGACCTCTGATTAAAAGAAATCTTGATGGGTAATCTATCAAGACAATACATATAAATAAACATGCATGAAGAGACTAGGGCTGGCTGGGTGCGGTTTTTCATGCCTGTAATCCCAGCACTCTGGGAGGCTGAGGTGGGTGGATCACGAAGTCAGAAGTTTAAGACCAGCCTGACCAACATGGTGAAAGCCCATCTCTACTAAAAATACAAAAATTAGCCACGCATGGTGGCACACACTTGTAATCCCAGCTACTTAGGAAGCTGAGGCAGGAGAATCCCTTGAACCCAGAAGGCAGAGGTTGCAGTGAGCCGAGATAGTGCCACTGCATTCCACCCTGGGAAACAGAGCAAGACTCCATCTCTAAAAAAAAAAAGAGAGAAAAGGGCTTTGACAACTAGGAAAGAGGATGAGTAGTTATGCCTATTCTGCAATGGTTCCAGGCTTCAGAGACAGCAGGCATTTGCAATGAAACAGTGCTACTGACCACCCGCAGTAGAAAACCACTGAGCAGCAAGGAAAGACAGGAAAGGAGATGTGAAAGACCAACCTGGGCCAAAAGTCAGTGCTCAGAGGAGGCTAATCACAAAATACAACTTCAAATGTGTTTGTGCAAACACCTAAACTTCTTTGCTCAATTCAGAGATCTAGTAATAAGCATAATTCTTTTTTTTCTTTTTAACATTGGATTGTACATCAGCTACAAAATGGTTGTCGAACACAGGAGAACTGAATCCACTCTCCTGGCATCCCTGTATTCCTCGACCGCTGCTATGTTATTATTCCACTGCCATCCCGATAGGGTTTCTCTGAGGGTCTGGCTGCCTTTCATTGCATTTGCTATAAACTGGAATCATGATTACTGCCATCATTAGCCATTGGAGCCAGCATCTCTGCAGTGTGTCTAATACAAGTGGCACTTCACAATAAATTGCTAGGCTCCGAAGTCTGCATTCATTGCTTTATTTCATTTTATTTTATTTATTTTTATTTTATTTTTTTGTTGTCCATGTGTCCTTCTCTTATTCCTTTTCCCTTCTTCCCCTCTTTTCCCAAACTCTTTCCTTTCCCTTTTCTTTTAATCCCTCTGACCCCACCTTTTATTTCTTCACTACTCCTTTCTCTCCTTTTTTTAAATTCTTCTCTTTCCCTCGTGAATTGTTGTCTCCTTTCAGCTCTTTCCCATCCTCCTTCTTCCCTATTTTTATCTTCTCTATCTTTATTGCTTTTTCTTTCTCCCATCTCACCCCGCCCCATGAGATGCATTTCCATCAGACCTGAATATCCCCAAAGCCTATTTTATATACTTCTTTAAAAGAAAGGACTTCACAGTTTGCTCAGAAAATATTAATCGACATCTCTGATAAATCAAACACGACTGGCCTTTTAATTTTGATTTCCCCCTAGTCAAATGTACAATTCTAATAAATGAATCCTAAGCATAGCAAGTAATACACTAAGCAGGTCAATAGCACTTGGGTTTTAGAGCATGGTAGCAACTGAAGCAGCTTCCATCCGAGAAAGCAAACCAACTGCCCTTGGTTTCCTGAACACCAGTTACCTCAAAGCCCTTAAGATCACAAACTCATTTCCCTGGAAACAGTTGGGATATTCACTTTTAATGAAACATTTTAAAACTCTCCATGCTTTGATTAAAAGGACAAACCATGCGTCAACATATTAAAATGGTCATACTTGTGTGAAAGTAGCTCAACATAGCCAGACAGCCCTGCAAATAAATATTAGCAGCAGCATAACTCCACCATTTCTTTCTTTATATGGTATCTCTGATACATCCCCTTGCATTTTCAACACAAATTGTTAAAGTAAATTGGAAATGAGAGGAAGGGAAGTTAGAGAAAAACCTCCTCCCTCACCTTGTCTTACTCACTGAGGCTCCCACACATTTTTATGTCTCGTGCCAGATGCTGAGCTGAGTCTCCAAAGGTGAGCAGCTGATAGAGACAGAGAAGAATATAGGACTGTTTGTCCATCTGTAATGAGCCTCAGAATCACCTGAAGGGCTTGTCAAGACACAGATTCCTGGGCCCCATCTTGAAAGATTATGACTTAGTAGGGGTGGGATCGGGTCACAGAATTTGCATTTTTTTTTTTTACAAGTTCCCAGGTGATGCTGATGCTGCTGGTCTGGAGAACCACTGGTTTTGTGCAGGCATCATAAGCTTTAGTGTCACTCAGACTCAGGTCATGTTATTTATTTGGGCAGTTCTCTCAGACCCAGGAGACCATGTGACTTTGTCTATAAACTGAGATCATGATAACTAGATTGCATTTTTTTTTTTTTGAGACAGAGTCTCCGTCTGTCGCCTAGGCTGGATTGCAGTAGCACAATCTTGGCTCACTGCAACCCCCGTCTCCCATGTTGAAGTGATTCTCCTGCCTCAGCCTTCTGAGTAGCTGGGTCTATAGGCACACATCACCAAGCCCAGCTAATTTTTGTATTTTTAGTAGAGACAAGGTTTTACCATATTGGCCAGGATGGTCTCGATTTCTTGACCTAATGATACACCTGCCTCAGCCTCTCAAAGTGTTGGGATTGCAGGCATTAGCCACCATGCCCAGCCAAATTGCATTTTTTTAAAGAAATAAATATAATAAACATGAAGTTCAATTTAAAAAAGTTATTATAGTATGGCCCCAAATGGTCAACCTCATTTGTATGTTCCATCAAAGTGGGACAGTCATGGTTGGCCTACATACCTACCAGGGTGTTTGGGTTTTGGACTACAGAATTATATATTAGAAAGGATGCAGAAAATGCAAACTATTATCTACAGATCAGCAGTCTCAAACTTAAATGCATGTTGCAACCATCTGGGGAGCTTTACAAATTAAAAATAGTGGCTACTATGCTTGGTGATTCTGATGTAATTGCTCTGGGAAAAAGCTTAAGCATTAGGATTTACAAAGCTTTTCAAGTAATTATAATGTGCAGGCACGATTGAGAACCATTGAACTAGATATATAAGATAATACAGCTGAGATAGCTCATGCCTATAATCCTAGCACTTTGGGAGGCCAAGGTGGGCAGATCATGAGGTCAGGAGATCGAGATCATCTTGGCTAACACGGTGAAACCCCGTCTCTACTAAAAATATAAAACATTAGCTGGGCATGGTGGCACACACCTGTAGTCCCAGCTACTCAGGAGGCTGAGGCAGGAGAATTGCTTGAACCCAGGAGGTGAAGGTTGCAGTGAGCCGAGGTTGCGCCACTGCACTCCAGCCTGAGTGACAGAGCAAGACTCTGTCTCAAAAAAAAAGATATGCAAAGTGATTCTATCACAGAAAGAAGTGACCTAATAGTGATGAGCTCTATCATATGAAATACTAATGCCTAGGCTAGCTACATTGGAACCTCATGAAGTCTTTGGGATGTGGGTGGGTAGGGGTGTGTGTGTGTGTGTGTGTGTGTGTGTGTGTGTAGGGGTTGGAGAGAGGTAACAGGTCTTATTTTTGATGACTTTTATTCAGTTACCTGGGATGATGCTTAGGAATTCTTCTCTCTCTTTTTTAAATCTGAAGTCCTTAATTTATTAAAAATATTTTACATTATAACAGGCAGTGAACAGAAAGCCACATTTGAGAACAAATGGTCAAAAGATCATATAAATATCAATATACATGTTTCATAATCTTGCTTTGCTGTGCTCTTTCAAAATCAGGTATAACTTCAGTTCAATTTTAGGTGACTGTAAATGATATACTGGGGCATTAAGTTTTAATATAATGATGCCGATGCTGCTTTGGCATTTTCTGTCATTAATTAATAATACATTGCCTATTCTTCCCATTTTTAAGGCACAGGATGAGAGCGAGATAGTTGCAAATAGTTAGACCTCTACGCTTCAGACACCTGGTTCTTTCTTCTGTGGAATCTTTCCCTGCTTCCTTTTCTTTCTTTGCTCTGGATTATAATAGGTGAAAGTATCCATTAGAATCAAATATATCTTTAAGGTATCACTTTAATACCTGATAATGTCCTTTTGCTATAAAATATTATGTTACTATTTTACCTAAAATAGAAAGATATTTATATTCATTTTCTATTGCCATTTAAGTATTTGCCAAATACTAAATGGATTTAGAAAGCATTCATTCATAATACACTGTCCCAAGGGTCAGGAGTTTAGAAATGACTTAGCTAAGTGCTCTGATTGGGGTTTCCCAAGGCCAAAATGAGAATGTTGGTTGGGCTGCATTTCTTTCTGGATACTGGAGTCCTTTGCTAAGCTCACATGGTTGTTGGCAGAATTCAATTCTTTGTGGTTGCACATATGAGATTCCCCTCCTGCTGGCTGTCAGTGTGGGGCCACTCAGCCCCTAGAGGCTACTTGCAGTCCATTTCCACATGGCCCTCTTGCAGGCTCCCTTGTAATATGGCAGCTGCCTTCTTCAAAGCCAGCAAGGGAGGGTCTCTCTAGTTTTATAATAGGTAGCAGGATCATGGGTGTGGCATCTCATCCCATCACCTCTGCATATTTCAGCGCTCAAGATGAGGAGATTGTAAAAGGTGTGACTCTCGGGAGTCACATAGGGTGTATCCATCACACTGGAGCTTCTGAGGAGGCTGCAACCCCTGCAGAGCAAAGCAGCTGAATGTGCTCTGCAGTCACATCTCAAATGCAGTTAATCCCCACTTTCAGTATTTGGCTTGTTATCCAGGTACCTCCTTGGGCATTTCATCAAGAACAGAACCATACTTCTTTTTTTCTTATTTCTGCAAGAGTTTTGTTGTTGTAGCCAGAGGAATCAGCAGGACATCTGAGTCCTTTGATAGACCTTTTCTACCCCGTTCAAAGTGTTTGGGAACTTCTGCAGTAAGATCTTTAAAAACAGATGAAACAGATGGAGGATAAAATTTTAGGGATCTACATTTTTGACAAAGTACATTTAAATAAAAAGCACTAAGTCCCATTTATGGTGGGAAAGGAGAGAGGAGAAGTGTAGTTCTCCTAAATTTCCCAGGAGAAACAAGTAAGATGCAGTGATTAGGATAGAGGAATTCACTGCTAATTGCATAAGACAATTGCTTTTTTGACATGAGCCCTCAGGGTTATTCTTGAGAAACACTTTCATAGACTGTGTGACCCTCAGTAAGTCACTTCATTCCTGCAGGCTTCAGTCTCTCTGTCAGCAAATTAGGGATTAAAATCTCTTCCAACCGTGAAAGAGGGTGGGTAATAATTGGTTTTGTTCAGCATTTGAAAGACTCAGTTAAAAGTCCTTCCTTAAGTGCAAAACATTACTCATGTACTTTAGAATTAAGGTAAGAACAGAGTTTAAATGCTGGTTCCTTTGCCCTAACAGAATTGTCTGTCTGGCTTTCTGAAGGGAAGGTTGTCTATAAGCTTAAGCAGTTAACATGACTTCTCTTTTGACTTCCAAAGACTGACATAGTTCAAGTGCTGTCTGGGGTTCAAACCTTACCACTGCCATTTCTGAGCTTGAACAATGGCTTAGATTCTCGAGATGTGAAACTATCCTTTAAAAATTTAGGATATTAATATCCATGTAGATAAGATAAATGAGAAATGTTTTACTTAATATCTTTAAGAGTGCTGTCAAAAGATATCCAAGCCCTTCAGTTCTTTCCTTATTCTTCCACATACAAATGTAACTAAACTTCATAATGTAATAAAAAATTCATAATGACTCAGTAATGTCATCTTAAAATATGTTAAGCATTAGTTTATGTTATGCATTATGTTGGTACAAAAGAAATTGGGGGGAGGGTTGCCATTACTGTTAATGGCAAAAACGTCAATTACTTTTGCACCAATCTAGTATATTCAATTTAGATGCTTCTTGATTTATTTGTTTCTTTAGAACTTTTTTTTTTTTTTGAGACAGAGTCTCCCTCTGTAGTCCAGGCTGGAGTGCAGCAGCGCGATCTCCACTCACTGCAACCTCCGCCTCCTGGGTTCAAGAGATTCTTCTGTCTCAGACTCCTAAGTAGCTGTAATTACAGGTGTGCATCACCACACCCAGCTAATTTTTCTACTTTTAGAAGAGACAGGGTTTCACCATGTTGGCAAGGCTGGTCTTAAACTCCTGACCTCAGGTGATCTGCCTGTCTCTGCCTTCCAAAGTGCTAGGATTACAGGTGTGAGCCACTGCACCTGGCCTTCTTTCAAATTTTAAACTCATAAACATTTTAAATCATACAGAGGATTCAAAATTGAGATATCGAAGTGTCCTAGCTACCGTCAACCTTTCATCCCACCTTGCTAGAGGTAACTACTGTTAGTTTCCTCCTTCATTCTCACAGGTATAGTTTACGTAGATACATCTGTGTGTGTGGAGAGATTCTTTTGACATAAAACGGTTGCCAATATGTGTATCCTACAAATTATTTTTATTTCTCCATTAGCAATTAATTACCAACATGTAATTTGGTTTTAAACAACTACTATTTCCATACTGGGCAGGAGTGCCTGGTTGCTAGACATTTTGAGGCTGACCTGATGGATGGTCTGGAGGGCTGACTCATCAACCACTCAGCCTGCTGTTGTTTGCTTGGGCACCCCTTTGGGAAGGGCAGCACTGCCCCACTGCCCTTCTTCTCCACCCTTACTCCAATGAGCGATTTTCCATTGAAAGGCAGTAGCAACCCTTCCCCGAACCACTACCCACCATGCTTTCACACACACACAAAAACTAAGGAAAAAAAGGAAAATAGAAATGGGCTGAGGACCTTTGTATCTGCTTAATCCATGGGGTTCCTAAAGCCCATGTCCCAAGCCTGATTCATTATAGCATCTTTCATACCTCATTCCAGGTACCTGGCCCATTGTGCCACTTAGTATCTGACTTTAGAATGGAAGCCTAGGCCCTGGTCACAGATAAGAGTCATCTTGCATTCATCCAAATAATGCCTAACTCTTAAAATAGCTTTTACTTTTATTAAGTGAAATATGTATGCAGTATACTTAGCTCATCGCCTTTGCCTCCTCAACCTGTCTTTTCTCAGTAAATGTTACCTTCATGTATGCAATCACTTCGAAACCCAGGCTGAGGGTGGTGGCTCATGCCTGTAATCTCAGCACTTTGGGAAGCCTAGGCAGGTGGATCACTTTAGGCCTGGAGTTCAAGACCAGCTTGGCCAACATGGCGAAAACCCATCTCTATTAAAAATACAAAAATTAGCCAGGCATGATGGCATGTACCTGTAATCCCAGCTACTCGGGAGGCTGAGACACAAGAATAACTTGAACCTGGGAGGTGAAGGTTGCAGTGAGCTGAGATTATGCCTCTGTACTCCAGCCTAAGTGACAGAGTGAGACTCTGGGTCAAAAAAAAAAAGGAAAGAAAGAAACCCATTTTTCCTTCTGGACTCCTTCCTCAGAACGTCCTGTTTCTAATTAATCTCCAAGCTCAGTCAGTTCTCCAGCCTTTGTATCTCTCACGTCTGCCCTTGCATCTCTCTCTCCACTGCCCTGCCTCTCACACACTGCTGTCACCTCTCACCTACATGTCTGCAATGGCCCAGGTTCCTTGCCTGCAGTCCTGTCATCCTCTGAATCATTCTCCACTGTGTACCTGAAAAGGTCTTTCTAAAGAGCAAATAGAAACCAGTCAGTTCCTACTCAAAACCAATTGCTTCCTTTCATTATTATTATTATTATTATTATTTTGCCATTAGAAGATAGACTGAATCGTCCTTGATATACTCATCCAACAAATATTTCTTGAACATCTACTATAAGTCAGATACCGGGTTAGATGCTCTCTGTACTGCTGTGACTCAACTAGCCCTTGAGCAGCCAGGCCTTGACCAACCAGCTTTTGCTGGCTTTTCCTGTCTCACCCCTCCCTCTTCTGTGTTTACTCTGCTCTGGCCAGAAGAAACTGCCTGCTGCTAAAGTGCACTTCTCTGAAGGGCCTCAACCTGGACTTTTTCTCTGGCGAGAAATGCTATTTCCCACAACTCCCTTCTTCAGGCCAATGCCTACCCCTTCTCCACATCTGTACTTAGACTTCCTTTCAATATATGTTTTTATTATTTCTTCTCTGAGTGCTGAGTTCAGGCTCATCACTATACCAGATATTTAAGATATACTGACAAAAAAAAGACAGGTAATTTTTCTTTGGCGTTTACATTCTGGTGGGGGAAGATAGTGAAAATAGGGGCAAAAAGCAAACACATAAGTAAATAAAATATCTGGTGGTGGTAGAAAAAGGATGACATTTGTTACAAAGAAGTAGAGCAGGGAGCTTCTTTAGATGGGGAGATAGCATTGCATTATATCTATAATGTCCAGAAGGACATAGCCATGGAAAGGTAGAAAAAGGACATTCTAGGCATAAAGAGCAGTCCAAAACCGTAAGGCAGGAGAGAGCAACAGCGGCTGGAACCTGGAACATCGTCTGTATTTTGTTCTAAGGATAACAAGGAACTACTGGTTTTTAAAAGCCCAGATACAAATCAAGCACTGTTTTTTTTTGTTTTGTTTTGTTTTTGTTTTTAAGATGGCACTGGAAAGCTACTCTAAGCAAAACAGAGTGTGGGACATCAAAGTAAAATTGGAGACCCTCTAGAAATCTGGTCCAACAGACTAAGACAGACAGGAGATGTCACTTAGACCAGGGTGGTAGCAAGTAGAGAAGAGATAAATTTTAGGCTTGGCTGTATGGTGGAGTTTGAGCTGAGTGGACGTCATGATGGTTTGGATTAAAAGGTGAGGGAAACTGAGGAGGATTCGGAGCTATCTTGAGAGTTTTGGGGTTGAAAGACTTATTTGTGGGAAAGCTTTCTTGATGTCTCCTAAAGTAGGTTTGGAGACCCTGCTCTGAGCTCCCATTATAGTGCTTATTTGGGATTTCCTCTTCACTTATTGACTCCTCCCCTATTCTTTACGCTTCCTGAGAGCAGGTGCTGTACCTTCTTTACTACAGAATTCTCGGTTCTGCAGACTGTGTCTTGCATATAACAGGTAATCAATAAATATATGTGAACAAATGAATGACCCCCAACAAAACAATTAGAGGCCAGCCCAACAAAATTTATATCTTCTCTCACTTTCTCTTTTTTAGTTCTTTCCACATGTACTGAGCAAAACTGAAGAGCTGTTAATTTGCTTTTTCGAAAACTAATAACAGGGGAGTGAAAGAGCATGGCTCCTTTAGTAAAAGAACTACACACAGTAGTTTAACACCGTTTGTTGATTTTATCAAGTACTACTCAAAAATATTAAGAGCAATCTGCAATGGTAACAGAGAACTTCCTTTGATTCCATTGCAAGGGTCTCCATCTGGTAGATTATTCCTGTCTTGTGTTGGCTCATCGAGTATTATTATTCTATCAAATGAGTAATGGGATCTCTGTGGCTTAAAAAATCCCTTTCACGTTTGCAACATACTTCAAAGTTGAGAAGAAGGAGATTGGGGTGTTGGTATCTAGCACATCACGATAAATATTAGACAAAGTAGGATCAATGCTGCAACACACAGCTCCAGTATGTCAGTGGTTTAAGACAACAAATGTTTGTTTATCTTTCATTTCCTAATCCTATGTGATTCAGCTGGGGACAGGATGGGGTCTCTGTTCAACTCATTTATTGAGAACAACTCCTTTCATCTCGTGGCTCCACTATGGTGTCAGCTTCTACCCCTGGGTCAACTGCATCTGGTCCTCAGTTGAGAGCAAGAAGATGGTGTGCAGCGTTTGATGGGCTTATATTGGACTAACAGACATTCCACCCAACAGAGCTCAGTCCTATGGTCCAATTTGATTTCAATACAGGCCGAGAAATATAGTCTTCCCATGTACTCAGGTAGAAAATAAAATTTTATCTTCTCCAAATGAGAGAATGACATGGAAGATAGACAGGTTAGGGGTCCCCAAGATGATCTCCAGTTTTGATCATTTGCTAGGGGATGTACAAGACTCAGTATACAATCACACAGTTATGATTTATGACAAAAGAATGCAAAGCAAAATCTGCAAAGGGAAAAGGCACATGGGGTAATGTTTGGAGGAAATCTGATGCAGGCTTCCAAGAGTTCTTTCTGAGTGAAGTCTCATAGGAAATGCTTAATTCTCCAAGCAATGAGTCATTGTGATAGCACTTGTAAAATGTTGTCTAGCAAGGAAGCCATTAGACATCCAGTACTTAGCATGTACCCAAATTCCAGACTCCAAGAAGCAAAGCAGATGTTCAACATAAACCATGTTGTTTGCACAGTTTAAACACAGTGAGCCATTCAATTCAAAGAATGGCAGGCACTCTCCCAAAGTCCAAGTGGCCAGCCTGCAAGCAGGCCTTTCTAAGGACAATGATCTCACACCTGTTATGTTAACTCTTCTGTGCAGAAATGGACATATGATGAGGTAAAATTTATAATGTAATTAGATTTGAGTTTTGATTACCCTTGGGCAAAATACTCCCTGGGTTTCCTCTGTCACCTGCAAAATTGAAGAATAGCATCTCATAGATTCTTTGCAAAGATAATGAATGTAAAGCAAAAAGCACAGAACCTGTCTCATGACAACGCTCAAAATATAGCTGATATTATTATTATTGCTATTGTCATTATCACTATTAGCACAGTTGTTATCATGCTAGTACTCTGAATTGTGTTATAATCTAGAATTCTTTCTTAAAGTTTCTCTTCTCCACTCTCAAACTTTGATCCACATTATGTACATATGTGTATATAAATTTGACTTTTGAAAAATAATCTATATATATCTATATCCAATATAGATATAAACGTATCCAATATAGATATCTATTTGCTTTTTGAAAAATAATCTCTCTATATATCTATATCTATAGATATATATCTCTGTAGATATATATGCTGTATTCAAATTGGAATATAGTTGAATTTGGGTACATGCTAAGCACTGGATGTCTAATGACTTACTTGTTAGACAACATTTTGTAAGTTTTATTACAACGATAATGTTATACATATATTCACACACATATATTTGAGAGTCATGTCTCAAAAACAGTTAGAAAACACAGATTTGTTCTTAGCCCTATAAAGTATTGTCAGAGGACAAATCGGAAAATAGTGCCTTTATTGTGGTTACTTTCATTCTGTCCCTTGAGCACCTCAGGAATCTAATATAATCATTCTCATAATGATTCCCTCCCTGGAATTTTGCAAAAATCAAAAGAGATAGCATAATTTTTGATGTCTTAAAGACATAACATAAAAGTGCAGGTAGTTTTTATAAATAATTTGTGTAAAAGTAACCTCTAAATAATGTAAAAATTTATTAAAAGTCTTTCTGAAGACTTTTAATATTTGATTCATCTGCAGCAATCCTATAAGAAAGCTCACAGTTTCTTTCTCTTTCAAGTCACAGTTGGTTTGGTCCAGGCTGATGTGACAGCTCTGCTCCAGCTGGATGTCATTCAGGGACCCAGGTTCCTTCTAACACATTGCCCTCCTATCCCTTGCTACCATCTGTATCCTGTAAACTGGGTCACTGTCATGTTCAGATCCTGAGGGAAAGTGAAGTACTCATAGCACAGGGGCAAGTGACTCTACTCCACTTAAAGATAACATGAAGAGTCTCTGCATCACTTTTATTCACATTAAGGGCTCCAACTTAGTCACAAGGACCATCTAGCTGCAGGGAAAGCTGGGAAATGTAGCTTCTGGTTGAACAGCAGTGTATAAATGTAAAAGGAGAAGCTGGATTTGGGGAAACAGCACTCTGATAACATCAGTAAAACCTGCTACTACTAAATTTTTCTGGTTAATATTCCTAAAAGTTTCCTTAGATTCAGCTAATCCTCCTAAGACACATTTTGGTTTTAGTCTGGGAGCAGTATGAACTAATATGCTTCAAACTCAAGTACTGCTTGAAGAACCAGCATTTAGAAATAATACTAAGATTCTGTCTTATGAACCCTTTGAGACTTTCTACTTTCCTTAGCACTGTATATCAGAACTGAATATAAAACAAGTTCAAAAGCAGTTTCATCCAAAGAGGCTTGTTAATAGAACTTGTTGTACATAGAACCTAGTCTTCACAGCACAGACCCCATGCAAGGGTGGTAATAAGACTGCTATGTGGATCAACTTTGGCAGCACTACCCTTCTTCATTTTTTGAAAGAACTAATTGGTTCACAAAAATACATCACTGAGGCTGGGTGTGGTGGCTCACACCTGTAATACCAGCACTTTGAGAAGCCCAGATGGGTCAATCACCTGAGGTCAGGAGTTCAACACCAACCTGGCCACCATGGCAAAACTTCATCTCTACTAAAAATAGAAAAAAAAAGTTAGCTGGGCAAAGTGACATATGCCTGTAGTCCTAGCTACTCAGGATGGGTGGATCACCTGAGGTCAGGCGTTCAAGACCAACCTGGTTACCATGGTAAAACCTCGTCTCTACTAAAAACAGAAAAAAAAAATTAGCTGGACATAGTGACATATGCCTGTAGTCCCAGTTACTCGGGAGGCTAAGGCACAAACATTGATTGAAACTGGGAGGCAGAGTTTGCAGTGACAGAGCGAGACTATCTCAAAGGAAAAAAAAAAAAAGACTCAAAATACCAAGAAGTTTTATTTCTTTATTGAGAACTCAATAAATAATTTGCAAATTCAGTAGATTTTTTTAAAGAGCCTGCTGTGCAACTTTGGCTGTTTTGTGGCTAAAACTAAAATCAAATCTGGGGCACCATTCATCACTGTACATTGCTGGCAGTAAACGTACTCCATAAAATCAGATCATTTTCTGCTTTTCACAATCCCCACTTAAATGTGTTCATTAATAGAAGTGCAACTGGCAATTATTCCAGTGATCCTGCAGGCATTCAACTCTTCATTAAAATAAAATACGTTGCCAAAACTTTGGAAGTCTTTTCAATGCTATATTTGGGCTGAGTGTGTGAGATTGTAAGTCTTCTTAAATCTGTGTTGACTAGTTTAATTTCAGGAAAATACAAGGGAGGAGAATGTGTCAAAAGAAAATGAGAAATAATCAGTTATTTTCTTATCTATTCACATTTTAGTAAATTTTGCTTAACATCTGATATTCCAACTCCCATAAAATTTTGGAAGATTGGGTGAAAACTTTTCATCTCAAGCTCCCTGTGTTTCATAAACATATATTAATTGTTTTCACAAACACATATTAATCATCGAGCACCAACAACTTACTGAATTCTTAATATATCCCAAGGACTTTGCTAGTATTGGATACATATTGATGAGAAAAAAGAAAGAATTGTTCTCACCTGATAGACACTAGAGTGTACTGGAGGAAGGGGAAATTAATAAGTAAGCAAGATAAGGTCAGAGAGATGACTGTATTAACTAGGGCTCTTTGATGGTATGCAACAGAATCTTGACCCAACAGGGAAAAAAGAAAAGTTCCCAAAAGAATCTAGGGAAGCTCAAACAATTGAACGACAACATTAGCACCTAGTCCTTTTATAAGAGGGAAGCACCTGAAAGGCTCCAGGTATTTTCTTGGGAGTAAACTAAGATGAGAGCCACAATATTCAGTAAATGACAACTATAGGTCTGACAAACACTCCTCATTCTCTACGCTGCAGCCTTCCTGGGCTTCTTTCAATTTCATGAACACAAGTTCTTCCCAGAGAAACAACCAAATTCTGGCATTGGCTGAAGGAGTGGAGGAAGATTGGGGAGCCCACAAGAACCTTGCCACTGGGTGACCTTTTCTTCTTATCTCTATGTCATGCTTTTCCAGCATTTCCCCAATACCTTTCTGTCATGGTGCTAACAACTGTCTCCTCCACTGGCTACTCTATATGTACATTTATTTACATATAGAATATGTATATGTAAATACATGGCTATTTATTATTTACTATTATAAGACACACTCCTTCCTGTTGTTCAGAGATCCTTGGTTAGCAAAAAGAAATGTTTACAATGATCTAAAATATTACCTACCAAATCCTTCATGCTGAGGATCTTTTTTTTTTTTTTAAGCATTCAAATAGGTCAACAAGGAAATAAACAAAACCACATTTTTCTAAAGTGATTTTCAACCATTGTAAGTAGGCCAATATCCAACCTAATTTCTATATGGCTACTCTATTTTAAATAAGTCATTATTTATTTTAAATAAGTCATGGAGAAGAGCTTCTGCCCCTTCTGGTCTTAGGGCCTTTTCATGTGTTGTTTCCTGGGACACACCTCTCCTGCTATTTGGTATGATGAGCTCCTTCTCATGCTTCTCACAACTCCTTGTAGGTGAAACCACTGCTGCGCCCAGCTTGTTCTCTACAAATTTATCATCATCTCTAATAATTAATTAATTAGTTTATTGTTTTCTGAGATGGGAGGCGAACGATGGCAAAGTTGTTGATGCCTGGATTACCCACATATACCCAGTACACTATTTTTTCTGGCTCACAGTTGCTTCTCAACTTGTTGCTTGAACAAGTGAATGTGTTCAAGACACCTCACTGAACCCTCTCCCTAATTTAACTTAGGCAGGGCCATGGGTTCTCTGGGGCCTCTGTGACTGCATCTGGGTTTCATGAAATTTCTGCTGATCCCAACTCTTACCGATAGAACCCACTTACTCTCTGTGGAATCTCCAGTTTGTTTGGTCCTTCTTTTGGTACTGAGTTCAGTCTTGGTCTCTGTTCCACCTTTTCAGGTGAATTCTGTGCAAGCCTAGACTCTAAATTCCCTCACGGACTACCTGCTCTGTATTCTTGGATCCCAAGATCTGCAGCCCTGGGCTGGACTCTTCCCCGTTTCACCACACTCCCAGTTTAGAAGTGCTTCTGTGGATTTGTTTGTCTGCAAAATACTTTGGAACAAAAAGACATCAACATTTAAAAGATGTTTCTACCTTGAAACACTTTACAAGCTATTTATAAAATAAACACTACTAATGAAATTACTCAAGTAAAAATGAGCACAGAGTCTAAAACTCAGTCTGCAGAGCCCTTAGAAACATTTCTGAAGGACATTTCTGAGTGTATTAACCGCAATGTGAATGGGATAACAAATTAGCACGTTCAAGGAAAGAGTTAATATTTGAGGTCATCTGACCAAATCATTAACATATAAATTATTTTGCATAAAGGACCAATTTGCAGGTTATCAAATACCATGTTAGAAAAGTAGGTAGAGATAGAATTACTAAGTTATGAGAAACATCTAGTAGGAAGGCAAAGTTGGTGAATTGGGAGGGGGCAAATGTGACCCATAAAGTTTTTTTTTTTTTTTTTTTTTGAGAGTCTTGCTCTGTCACCCAGGCTAGAGTGCAGTGGCATGATGTGGGCTCACTGCAACCTCCACCTCCTGGGTTCTAGCGATTCTCCTGCCTCAGCCTCCTGAGTAGCTGGGATTATAGGCTGATTTTTGTATTTTTAGTAGAGAAAGGGTTTCGCCATGTTGGCCATAAGATTATAATAATTATCATTGAAAGATAATAAGGGAAAAAGAACAGTGTCACCAAATGAGGTATATGTTAACAAAGTTTTATGTATAATGTACACTGCATGTTACCATAAAATGCCCTCACATGCAATAGGTCATATCACTGCCAAAGCCACATGAAGAGAAATATTAACATTTTGTGGAAGAGGAAACACCAGGCCACACATTTGTGAGACTGACCCAGTATCACAGCTATTTGGTGATAGAACCTGGACCCAGTCATAGTTCTGTCTCTGTGTAGAGTTTTATCTTCCCATAGCAACCTCTATTCACCATACAGAAACCTTTAAACAATATAATCTACAAATAACAAATGAAAGCATGCCTTTAAATCACTGAACTCCAAAGGACCAGGTCGCTAGAGCAGATAATGTTACCCCAGAAGATTAACCTGTTGTCTTCTTTAAAACCCTTTCCTTCTGTCTTTCAAAGATCTTTAGTTAGCAAAAAAAAAAAAAAAAAAAAAAAAAATGCTTACAGTGAGCTAAAATATCACCTACCGAATCCTTCATGCTTATGACCTTCTTTTTGTAAAGCATTCAAATAGATCAACAAGGAAATAAACAAAACCACTTTTTCCTAAGGGGATTTTTCAACCATTGTAGGTAGGCCAATATCCAACTTAATTTCTATTTTCATTTTTAATATATTGCCTATTGATCTTCAAAAAGTTCTGAAGGAAACTTGCATGAGACATTCATATAATAAGACCAATAAAATATACATTATAGATTTCACAACATTGAGAAAGGATAAAATTAAATTTTCCAAAAATTAGGTCAAGGGAATTGCTATAACTCGGCACAGCAGTTTGTCTTTAACTTCTCAGAAGTCAAGTGTTCAGCTTTCCTTTTCATTGGCTTTGCGTAAATGGGCCAGTGACAATTTCTCCTATTTTAAAATTATTTTTAGTTCTTCCCAGTGAAGTTCCTGAATACACCACTTCAACTCTAGGCAATTAGCTAGTTATTTAGTCTATCTTTCAAAATCATTATATCTTGTTTTGACCCAGAAAGAGACCATAAAATATATTTGTTGAACTATCTAGAAAAAGGGGGGAAAAATCCAAACAGCAATTTAATGCCTGTGAGAAGAAAGTAAATAGCATAATTTCTGCAGCTGAAATCCAAGTTAGATCTTCTAATCACAAATGTGGTCCAATATAGAGCTCTTCATGAAAAAAAAAAATAAACCACTTGAAATAAGTAAATTCCACGAAAGGATATAATTAGCCCTTTTGTGGTTTATTATTACAGCTTGTGGTCTGTAATTACTTTAGTCGCCTGAGTTCCCATGTGTTGGCCATAGTGGTTGAAAGTGGGATGGGGATAGGCAATCATATTCTTCATGGAACTTTTAATAATAGCAGATGGAACCTGTTTTAAGCCACCACACACAACAGAGCAATTTAATGCTTGTCAGCAGCAGAATCAAGGCACCATGTAATCTGTGCAATGAAGCAAATGCTGATGATATTTACTTAGTTTCTTTTGGAACTCCATATAAAACCCCATGTTAGTCTCCTCATTGAAGGCAAGTCTATTACTGAATATACTTTGAATTGTCATTAATTAGTGTTACTGATTTATTGGACAGGTTACATTTATTGAGAACAATGAAGGCATGCAGTTAATCATCAGATTTTTGTGTGTGACTAGAAAATTTTTTTGGCTAATCATAGCTCTCTCTATTAGAGTTAGATGAACCTGGTCTTCAAGAGGTGTGGCCATATCTTTCTTTTGATGTATTAGTACTCAGGAGCCCTCTTGATGCCCCTGAAGAACCCCTGCATTGCCTCCTGATTTGCATCACGAGTGCCAGAGACTTGGGGAGGATGTGTGGTTCAATGCAAAGAGAACTGAGACTGAGAGCCGCTTAATCCTGGATTCCAATCCCAGCTCTGGCACTGAGTTTTACCTTGAAATGTCTCCCTGCACCTCAGTTTCCTTATGCATAAATGGAGATATTATTATCCACTTCACAGTATTGGTGTGAGGTCTAATACAAATGAAGTGAAACAGATGATTATATGTACTAGATCCTGACACTCAATTGCTGAGCCCTTCTAATGGAATAGATACAAACAAAAATATTTTATGCTTACAATTTTTAGATTTTATGGAGAAAGTAGATTATACAGTCAGAGCTTCCTTAAGATATCTTTGAGATCAACCAGTCCCACTCTTCATATGTTACAGAGGCAAATACTAAAGTCTTGACTGTATGATAGTTGTTTGTCCTGAAGTCAATGACCTACACATCTCTGCCTTCTCTGCTATTAGGTCCTGCTGTCTGCCTCTCAATTCAGGTTTGTTTCTACTATTCAAACTGCCTCTGGAATTCTAAGGCATCTTGTCCATGCCATATAGCAAACCGTAAATCTTCAACCAGTAATTCACACATATTTATTGAGTTTCTGAAGAATACCTAACTTCAATAAACACTTGGGAGATGGATAGGAAACAAACATGTGATTCTTTCTCTCAAGAAGTAAACAGGCCCTGTAACTTGATTTATCTATTTCTCTACATTTTTTTCTATATTATTGCTATAGACTCTGGACTATCTATCATATGCATGCCATTTTTTGGCAGAGTACTTATATAATACCAAGAAGTTTAGAAACTTCCCAAGGCCATATAGCTAATTAGTAGCTGAGATAGAATTATAACAGAAACTCTTGAATTCCCATCTCAAAATCACAGCCTAGGATTCCCATAAGAACATGCAGAAGGTATAAGAAAGAGAGAGAAAAATAAAAAGATCTTGGCCCTCAACAAAGGGAATTTTCAGCGTTATGAGACAGCTAGGTGGAACCAGAATTCATAGTTCTTGTTTGATGTAGCAAGCTTGCCTTGAGGTTAGCAGTTGGTATTTGTCATTTAGGTTCCATATGAAGTTTTTGGATTACATGCAAAGGGGTTTATAAGGAAGAGAAGCAGTCAAACACAGGCGTAAAGAACAAAGACTCTGGAGTTACTCTGCCCTAGTAAATATCCTGATGCTGCTGCTGACTGACTCATGTACTTGAGGATGCCCTGATGTCATTTAGCCTATGCATCTCAGTTTCTATTCAGAGATGACTCTGACCTTTTTGTCTAAAGCAGTCAGAGAATGGATTGACATTCCGAAATGGGAAAGGAGAACTGAGGGAGGACAGCATTTGGAGAGGAAGATCAGGCGCCTCATCTTGCTCGGGGAGTTAGGATGCCTTTTAGACATCCAAGGAGAATTATGGAGTAGGTAGTTGCAAATGTATAAATCTAGAGTTCAGAGGAGAGGTCCAGGCTGGGAAATAAATACTGATGACACCAACATCTCTATCATGTTTATCTCCATGAGACTGGATGAGATCACCAAAAAGACAAGCACAGATATGGTGGCATTGATGTTTACGAAATATCACTATGACAGAGCAGAGTGAGAATAGAAGCTATTAAATCAGCTTCAAACTTATTGCAGTGGTTCAAGCTAGTGATTATCAAGGTTAATAAGCAATAGTAGTAACCATGGTAATGACAGAAATGGAGTGTAGGCAGAAATATAATACCAGCTAAACTAAAAGTATATTGTAGAAAAAAACTCTACAAGGACTGGGCCCCACCTCTTATTTTCATGGCCTGAAAGCAAAGAAGTCAGAGATTAGATTATCTCTTAGAACTTGTGCTTCTGGCCCCACTGGAGAAGACTGGGTTCCCAACTAAAGTTTAACTCAGAGAAGACACGCTTCACATTGGTTTAAAGATGAACCCCTGCCCGTTCACAATGGGTTAAAGATGGATCTCTACCAATTTGCAGAATATCTTCTCTAAGTTTATATTAATTTTGTCTTACCCTGCCTATGCCATCACTAGCACAACTGACCTCCCAAATTGAAAAGCTAGAGAGAATAACAAAAGAGGCCTTAAGGGAGGTTTCTGGCACTTTCTTTAGGGTATTTTCTCCTTTCCAGCAAAGGAAATTTGAAAAATCTGTTTTTCCTATTTCTCAGTACTCTCTCCTTCCAAGGGTTTATGATTCTTTAGTCGTTGCATCCAGCATCAATACATCAAAAATCTTTTATGTGTGTAGGCATGGAGGTATGGATGTGCATTTCTGTGTAAATATAAAAACCCAACAAACAGTGTGCATAAGAAAATACAGAATGAAATGGAAACTGCAACATACTTTGCTTAGAAAACCTAGAGAACAGAAAATGCATGACTCAGCTTTGGAGAAGGTGTTAGAGTTCCCATTTTATTGTGGAGGATGGGATAAAATGGACAGCTTCAAATCCACCCTTCAATGTAGATGGTCCCCATTGTATCTGAGTATCAGGATTCTGTACATGACTTAATATTATTGTCCTATCACAATATGGACCTTATCATAGAATTAAACTGACAACATTTTACTTCCTGTAGCTTTTTAAAGTTTTAGATTTGTGGACTTTCCAAAGGATGTGCATGAATTATGAAGCCATGAGGAAATTGTAGTTTCCATTTCTTCCATTTCCCAAGTTATATAAGGAAAAATTAGAGAAAAATAGATATCCACAGTGGTCTCCCAGCCTATATGTTACACATCACAATTGTATCAGAAGCCAGTGATATTAACAGGTTATTTTATTACTCTAACATAGAGTAGCACAGTCTCACTAGCTGGGGATTTTTCTTGAGTCATTTCACATATCAGATTTAGTTCCATCAAGAGATGTAGATGTGTTTCTTTTTTATTTTTTAGTGAGGGGAGAGTAGAGTAGAGGGTGGTTGATTTTGTTTTGTGAATTCTAAATAGAAAGGTGTACCTGCAGCATGAGATTGATCCAGCTTTACTCTATGTACTTAAATAGACTTATTGAAGGGTGATTCTGTGTGAAAATATAAAGCTCAAAATAATGACGAATGAATTTCCACATTGCCTGTCTGTCCTGCACCTTCATTGTCGTTAGCCCCTGTTAGCTTATTATTTATTATTTCAGTTAGCTATTGCTGCATAACAAACTACCCCCAAAACTGCAACAGGGAAACAGAGAGATTAAGATCCAGGTGTTCTGAATTCAGATTGTGAAGCAAGTAGGGCAAGGCTCAACTGGGAAGTTTTTCTCCTGCATGTGATGTCTTGGAGAGCTGCAATCTCCAAGATATCTTCTCGACTCACAAATCAATTCCTGGTGGGGATGGTTAAGAAAGCTGGAAAGCGGTTGAAAATATATACCCCTCTCTCTCATGATCTCTGTACATGGCTAGTGTCAGATGCTGAATTCTGCATCCTCAAAATTCGTATGTTGAAGTCCCAACACCCAGTACCTCAGACTATAGCCATGTTTGGAAAAACGGTTTTAAAGAGGCAGTTATGTTAAAGTCTTTAGGATGAGATTCTAATGCGCTATCGCTTGTGTCCTCATAAGAAGAGAAAGAGACACCAGGGATGTGTATGCCCAGAGAGGCAGCCGTGTGAAGAGGCAATAAGAGGCCAGCCATCTGCAAATCGTGGAGTGAGATCTCAATGGAAACCAATCCTGTCCATGCCTTGCTCTTAGAACTGTGAGAAAATAAATTTCTGGTGTTTCAGCCACCCAGTTCATGGTATTTTGTTATGGCAGTCCTAGCAAATTAATTCAGCTAGCTTAGCTTTTCTCACAGTCTGGTGATCTCAGAGTAGTTGAGTTTCTTATTCATGGTAGCTGGCTTCTAAGAGAGAAGAAGGGGAAATCCACTAGTGCTTAGAAAGCTAGGCCTGAAACTGGCATAACATTATTTCTGCTGTATTCTCAGCTTTGGAGAAGGTGCTGGAGTTCCCATTCCATTGCAAAGGATGGGATAAAATGGAAAGCTGTATTCTGTTGACCAAAGCCAGTCACAAGTCTGCCCAGCTTCAAGAGAAAGGGAAACAGATCCCACCTCTTGATGTGTGATATGGCAGCATGTGCTTCCAGGGGAGAAGTTGATGGTGGCCCTTTATGAAGATTCTCTATCACAGGATTTATTCAAGAGGAAGGGGCTTCTCTTAAGACCCTCCATTAAATAATCTGTCCTTCTTACTTTTAGAAGACCTTGTTTTCTATTTCAGTGGAAAGATTGATGCCATCTAATGTTATAAGCCACAAATTTGTGCCTCTTTGCTGAAAGTTCTATCAATGGTAGTATCCATTACTTCTTTTGTTCTTTTCCTCCAGGTTCTCATTACAAAAAATTTTCTTCTGGGTCAAAGTTAATTAATGCACCTGAGTACTAGAATATTCTTCATTTCCATACATTTTCCTTTACTCATCATTCTCTCTTTCATATTTTCTTTTCTTTGAGATAGGTCTCAATCTGTTGGCCAGGTTGGAGTGTAGTACAGTAGAATGATCATGTCACACTGCAACCTTGACCTCCTGGGCACAAGCATCCTCCTACCTTACTTAGAAAACTGAGAGAATAGTAGAGAATGAGTGAGTGACTCAGCTTTGGAGAAGGTGTTGGAGTTCCTGTTCCATTGCAGAGATGAAATGGACAGCTCTAAATTCACCCTTTGTTGTAGATGGTCACTATTGTATCTGAGTATCAGGCTTCTGTACGTGACTTGATATTATTCTCCTATCACAATATGGACTTTCTCATAGAATTAAACTGATAACATTTTACTTCCTGTGGCTTTTTAAAGTTTTAGATTTGTGGACCTCCCAAGTAGCTGGGACTACATGTGTGGGCCACCATGCTTGGCTAATTTTTGAAAAAAAAAATTTAGAGATGTGGTCTCACTATATTGCCCAGGCTGGTCTCAAACTCCTAGGCTCAAGAAATCCTCACACCCTTGCCTCCCAAAGTGCTGGGACTACAGACGTGAGCCACAATGCCCAGAGTCTCCATTGTATCTTAAACTGCTCACTTTTTATAAACTCCTTCCTCTCAGCCAATAAATAGGCAAATGCCTCTCCTGGTCCCAAAGTATGGCCCCATGTGGGCCCAGAATTTTCCAAAGTATGCTTGACAATAGTATTGCCATTCTCCTCTTCTCATCAAAACTTTTTGAAAATGAGGTCTTGCAATTTCTACTTCTTTACCTAGAATTAGTTTCTCAGCTCTCTACAATATGGCTTGTATCCCTAATACTCCACTGAACCTGTTCCGAATAAGAGTGTTTTCAAAAAAAAAAAGCCTTCTATTTAAAAAACATAATGTAAGTTTTAGTATTTATCTAATTGGACATTTCACACCATAAAATAGATACCCTCTATCCCAAAACTATCGTCAACTCCCTTGGCTTCTGTGGTGTTCCTCCTATGTCTCTAATCCAGAATTCTTTCATCTTCAAGGGTTTTATTCCTACACACATTCTTTAAGCACTTCTGTCCTTAGGGTTCTGTTCTTGACCAGTTGTTCTCCACAGTTTGCATTCTCTTCAGAAGAGCACACCCATGTTCATGACTCATCTCACACCTATGATAATAAATCCCAAATTAGTATCTTCAGCCCACACCTCTCACTCAAGCTGTGGGTCCCATTATCTGCTAGTCATGTCAGCCTAGCTCTGGCACAGACCTTTGAAATTCAGTATGTCTAAAACTAAACATTCTATTCTCCATGACTACATGCTCTTCCACATTCTCTGTAATGGAGTTCATGATTATCTACTCAGTTACACAGCCTAGAAATGAGGAATCATCCTTGACTTTTTTCCCTAGTAATTCAAATTCAATCAGCCATCAAGTTCTATGAGAATGTTTCTACCACTTTCTCAGTTCTTTCTCTTCCTCTTAAGTCCAGTCCTATATGCCACAGCTCATGCCTACATCATCTCTCCTATGAAGTAGTTAGGAATGTTCTAATTATCTCTATACATCTATCTTTTCTGATTAATCTGTTTTTCATCCCAATATCAGATCTTACAAAGAAAACATAAAATTGACCAGGTCCATTCTTTATTGAAATTAATTAGTTACTGACCCTATCTTCTGTCAGACCAAATTTCTCAAATCCTTGAGCTAAGGCACTCTGTCTCCTTCTAAAGTTTATCCTGGCAAACCATTGGGAAATAAGATGAGATACTAGTGAGAGTTTGGGTCCAACATGCTGTAAAGAGTAAAATATCCCTCAGTTCACATTCTTATATTTTGCTTTAAAACACACGAAAATTGCCAAAGCCTATGGGATTCAAAAATCAATAATTTTAGAGAGTCTAACCACGTTTAGGGTAAAAGATAATTGTGTATTAGTAGTTCTTCAAGACCAATTTATCTGGGATTATATATCTTTAGTATATGTATTAAATAGTAATAAAAAGAAAAAAGCAACTATGAGAAGCCAGTTACATAGGACAATCTTCTAATGTTACCTATTCTGAAACATTCTATCTCCAAAGTCGTCATACCATGCAACTACAGGATTTTAAAAGGACCACAAAAAAAAACATGAATATTGAAGAATCACATTTTTCTTTTTTATTTTTATTTATTTATTTATTTATTTATTTATTTTTTTGAGATGGAGTCTTGCTCTGTCTCCAGGTTGGAGTCCAGTGATGCAATCTCGGCTCACTGCATTCTTCACCTCCCAGGTTCAAACAATTCTTCTGCCTCAGCCTGCCTATTAGCTGGTATTACAGACACACACCACCACACCCAGCTAATTTTTCTAGTTTTAGTAAAGATGGGGTTTCACCATGTTGGCCAGGATGATCTTGATCTCTTGACCTCCTGATTTCCCCACCTCAGCCTCCCAAAGTGCTGGGATTACCTGTGTGCACCACTGTGCCCAGCCTAAATTTTTTTTTTTTTTTTTTGAGATGGAGTGTCACCCAGGCTGGAGCGCAGTGGTAGATCTCGGCTCACTGCAACCTCTGCCTAATTTTTGTATTTTTAGTAGAGATGGGGTTTCATCATATTGGTCAGGCTGGTCTCAAACTCCTTACATCAGGTGATCTGCCTACCTCGTTCTCCCAAAGTGCTGGGGTTACAGGTGTGAGCCACTGCGCTTGGCCCACATTTTTAATTTTTAAACATATTTGTCATTCAAAACCAGGCCAAATTTCATGCCTGCTTGGCCTCAATATAATTTTAAGTAAATTAAATTTGCTTTAGGATAAAATTTTATAACAGGAAAAATAATTTTGCTCATTGTAAGGATCAGCAAAAAGCATATAGAGATTGTATGTACATATATACACACACACACACACACACACATACACACATACACACACATACAAATGCCTCTGGCATAACACTGTCTTTGTGCTAGACACTTAGGCACATCGCATAAAGTGCATAACTCTACAGTAATGTTCAGCAATAGTGTTCAAATGTCATATAGTGTACACAACAACACTATGAGGTAGATACCATTATTATGAATTTTATAGATGAGGAAACTCAAACACAGAAGCTAATGGTGTTTCCTAAGAACACATAGCTAGGAGGTAGCAGTGCTGGGATTCAGTAGCTAGCCCAGAAGCCATACTCTTAGCCACTATTCTATGCTACCCATACTCTCAAATTTATTATTTGCTTTCCATTCCCATTCCTCCTACTCAATTTTAAAGCTTTGACTATGGCAATATCTTCATTAGCTTCCTTATTTCTAGTCCCACCATTATCAGTCCACCCAGTATACTTTATCAAAGTGATATCTTTTTGTATGTTTGGTCTGCTATAATAGAATACTATAGAGCTGGTGGCTTAAACAACAGAAACTTATTGATCACAGTTCTGGAGGCTGAGAAATGCAAGATCAAGTTTCCAGCAGATCCAGTGTCTGGTAAGAGCCTGCTTCCTTGTTCCCAGATTATTTGCTTCTCCTTGCAGCCTCACATGGTGAAGAACAGAGAGAGAAAGCAAGCTTTCTTGTGTCTTTTTATAACTGCACTAATCCCATCCATGAGGGCTGCATCCTCATGACCTAATGATCTCCCAAAGACCCCACTTCCTAATACCAGCACATTGCGGGTTAGGATTTCAACCTACAGCCATTAGGGAACACAAACACTCATTCATTCCATAAGATGATCATCATAAATAGCAACTCTATTGATACCAACTCTACTTATATTATTCAATGGCTTTTTATCCTTCTGTTTAAATAAAATTTTTATTTACATTATATACAAGGACCTTCAGGATTTGGCCTTTTCCATAATCCATTCTCATGCTTGTCACTCTCTGTTTCATGTTCTGTGTTCCAGTCATACAAGGCGTAGTATCCATTTTCATTCTCTTTCTGCTGCTTTAACAAAATACTTTAAACTGGGTAAACCATACTTATTTCTATTGTTTATAAATTACCCAGTCTAAAGTATTTTGTTATAGCAGCAGGAACAGACTACATAGTCCTAGGGGTTGGGAAGTCCAAGATGAAAGCACTGGCAGATCAAGTGTCTGGTGAGGGCTGCTCTCTATTTTTAAGAAGGTGCCTTGTTGCTGCATCCTCTGGAGGGGACAATTATGTGTCATCACATGACAGAAGACATGGAAGACAAAAAGGGCCTAAGGCACTCCCTTCAACCTGTTTTATAAGAGCAGTGACTCTATTCCTGAGGGCGAAGCACTCATGACTTACTCACTTCTCAAAAAGTCTCACTTCTTAATACCAACACACTGGGTATTAGGTTCTGACATATAAATTTTGGAGGAACTATATATTCAAACAATAGCATTCCACTCCTGGCTCCCTCAAAATTCATGTTCTTCTCACATGCAAAATGCATTTTTTCTTTGTATCCCTGTAGGCCCAAAGATCAAAACATGTTCTAACAAGTTTTGTTCCTCAAAAGCCTAAAGTTCAGAGTCTCTTTTTAATTAAATGACTCCTTTTCCTCTGAGTAGATATCCAGTAGTAGGATTGCTGGATTGAATGGTAGTTCTACTTTAGGTTCTTTAAGGAATCTTCATACTGTTTTCCACAGTGGTTATGCTAGTTACATTCCCACCAGCTGTGTAAAAGTATTCCCTTTACACCACACCCACACCAACCCACATCTATTGTTTTTGGAATTCTTACTATGGCCATTCTTGCAAGAGTAAGATGGTATCTCATTGCGGTTTTCGTTTGCATTTCCCTGATAATTAGTGATGTTGAGTATGTTTTCATACGTGTGTTGGCTATTTGTTTGTATATTCTTTTCTGAGAATTATCTGTTTATGTCATTTGCCCACTTATTGATGGGATTATTTGTTTTTATTGCTGATTTGTTTGAGTTCCTTGTAAATTCTGGATATTAGTCCTTTATTAGGTGTATAGTTTCCAAATATTTTCTCCCACTCTGTGGGTTTTCTGTTTATTTTGCTAATGATTTATTTTGGTGTGTAGAAGCTTTTTAGTTTAGTTAGGTCCCATCTATTTATTTTTATTTTTGTTGCATTTGATTTGGGAGTCTTAGTCATGAATTCTATATGAAAAAGACACATGCACACATATTTATAGCAGTACAGTTTGCAATTGCAAAGATGTGAAAACATAAGTGCCCATCAAACAACAAGTGGATAAAGAAAATTATATATATATAATTTTTGTCTATAACGTGTGTGTGTGTGTATGTATACACACACACACACACACACACACACACACACACACACACCATGAACTACTACTCAGCCCTAAAATTGAATGAAATAGTGTCTTTTGCAGCAACTTGAATGGAGCTGGAGGCCATCTTTTCTAGGTGAAGTAACTCAGAAATAGAAAATCAAATATTGTATGTTCTCATTTGTAAGTGGGAGCTAAGCTATGAGGGGGCAAAGGCAAAAGAGTGATACAATGGACTTTGGGGACTTGTTAGGAAAGGGCGGGAGGGTGGGAGAGATCAAAGACTACCTACTGAGTACAGTGTACACTGCTCAGGCAACAGGTGCACCAAAATCTCAGAAATCACCACTAAAGAGCTTATCCATGTAACAAACCACCTGTACCTCAAACACTATTGAAATAAAAAATAAAAATAAAGTCTGGAGTCTCATCTAAATATTATCTAACTCAGATATGGATGAGATTCAAGGTACAATTCATTCTGAGGCAAATTGTTCTCCAGCTGTGAACCTGTGACATCCAGCAGCTTAAATGCTTCCAAAATTCAAGGGCGGAACAAGCACAGGGTAGGGATTTCCATCACAGAAGGGAGAAATAGGAAAGAACAAAGGAGTAATAAGTCACAGGTAAATTCAAAACTCAACAAAGCAAACAACATTCACTCCTGAGGCATGATAATCATCTTCTTTGACTCCATGTCCTGCTTTCTTGACATATTGAGTGGGAATTCGGACCCAAAACCCAGGGAAAACCTGTCCCATGGCTTAGTTGGGCACAGCCCTCACAGCAGCTCTCATGGGTGGAAGACTCCACAGCTCTATTAGGCATCATCCTAGTAGAGGCTCTCTGTGGTGGCCCCACTGCTGTGGCAGTTCTCTGCTTGGGCTCTGAGGCTCTCTAAGGCATCCTTTGAAACCTAGGTGGAGGTAACCGTACCTCCACAGCTTGTACACTCTTTGCACCTGCAGTAACCACCAGGTGGGTGCTCCAAGTTATATTGCCTGTGCTTTCTGGAGCAGTATCCTGCATTAAGCCTGTACCCATTTGAGCCATGCTGGAGTAGCCAAGGAGCACTGCACTGGAATGGGTGGAGCAGAAATTGAGTTGGCCCTGGGCAGTAAGCCTCAAGGTCCCACAGGCACCTTAACCCCCTCCTTTGAACCCATTCTGCTCTCCAGGCCCTGGCATTCTGAGTCTGTGATGGGAGAAGCAGCCTCAAAGCTCTCCAAAATGCCTTCAGAGTCATTCTTCCATTGTCTTGCTGAATAGCATCAGGCTTCTTTCTATCCACACTAATCTCCTTATCAAACATCACTTGGTCATACCCTGGTGTTCCCTCCTAAACACACCTTTTTATTCTTTATAATCTGGCCAGGCTGGGAATTTTCCAAATCTTTTAAGTTCTGTTTCCCTTTTGAGTATAAATTCCATCTTTAATTTGTTTCTCTCACACACAGTTTTCTACATGCAGTCAAGAGAAGCCGTGCCATATCCTCAATATTTTGTCTAGAGATTTCTTCCACCAAATATTCTAGTTCATTGCTCACAATTTCTGACTAAGCACTATGACACAGACACAATTCAGCCAAGCTATTTGCCACTTTATAAAAAGGATGGCCTTTTCTCCAGTTTACAATCCCTTGTTCCTCATTTCCATCTAAGGCCTCATGAGAATTGCCTTTACCATCCGTATTTGTACCAGCATTCTGATGACAACCACATAAGTAGTCTCTAAGATTAAGGCTTTCCCTACAGCTGTTCTCTTCTAAGTCCTCAGCAGAATTGCCTTAATGCTTTATTCACAAGAATATATGCTTTTTCCAACATTCAGTTCCAAAATCTAGCAGCCTCTCTGCATTACCCTATTCCACATTGTTATGTGTTTGTTACAGCAACACCCCACTGCTTGGTGCCAGCAGTTCCTGCTGCTATAATAAAATTCCTGAAATGAGGTGACTTATCAATAATAGAAATTTATTTTTCAAAATTCTGGAGGCTGGAAAGTCCAAAATCAAGGCTCTGGTATTCAGTGTCTGGTACAGACTTGCTCTCTGCTTCCAAGGTGGCACTTTGGAAGTGCATCCTCCAGAGGGGATGAATGCTGTGTCCTCACATGGTGGAAGGGGTGGAAGAGCAAAAGGTCCTAGGGTGCTTCCTTCAGCCTCTTGTATAAGACCACTAATCCCATTCATGAGGGTGAAGCACTCATGACTTAATCACTTCTCAAAAAGCCACTTAATATTATCACATTGATTATTTGGTTCCAACATGTGAATTTGGAGGGACACATACATTCAAACTATAACAATACATCATTCTCAGAGCATATGCTGTGTTCTTTTGCCAGGTTTGTAATTTGATTCTTCTACCTTAGAAACTCCCTTTATTATTCCATGTCTCAGATATCTGTGAAATCCCCCCTGCCCTTCCCTAGTCTACCAGACCATTTTTATATATCCCTTATGCCATAGTTACATTGAATAATTGGTTTGTTTATTCATTTCCCTATCATGCTGTGGGAGCAGGTGTTGTGTCCCTTCATCTTTGGGTCTTGAGTCCTTGATGAATTTGAATGGAAAATGAGTAGATCAGCATAGTGTAGTTTGTGTTCTAGCTCTGTTAGTTATTAACAGTGTAACTTTGTTATCTCGTCTTTAAAATGAGATAATGACAGTGTTGTGTATATTATAAGCTCTTTATGAGGATTAAATAAGATAATATATATAGAATGATTACCATAGTGCCTCTCACATATAAATATCCAAAAACGTGAGTTGCATTCTTATGATTATTCTGGCGTACTAGTATTATAGATAGTGTTTCTGGAAGTACCATGCATAGTGTTCTTTAATTCTGAATCTTATTTTGAAGAAGGGCTAGAATCTTACCTTTATCTATAGTACATTAGGTTTAATTTCCCAATGGCTGAATTCAAACATATTAGATTCGTGTCATAATTTGCAGAAAAGCTATCAGAGTTTTTTCAGGTGTGAGCACCAACCAGTTCTCTCACAGCAGCACTACACACATTCTTCTGCCCAGACTCTATGCATGGGACAATCTTGAAAATCAGCCCTTAGCACTTGGAAGAATGATGCTCTCATTAGATAGCACTTCTGTCAGGAGGTTTTCAGCTTCCAAGTCCCCCAAGGGATGGCACAAGGATGAGATCTGAGCCAGTCCGCTGACAAGACACACCAAGGGCTAGAGTCCACTGCTTCTGAAAAGGGCTGCTTTTCTTCTGATAAGTTGGAGTGGGAGGTTCATGATACTTACCAGAATACTCTGTGCTAACTTTTGTTTCTTAGACTATCATTTTGGGTTAAAATCGTGAGAACTGATACCACCACCCCAATACTGCCCTTCTAGCTATTCTATTGCTACTAATAGGATGTCTTACGGGGGGGCTCCCCTTTTAGTTTCACCATTTACTTAGCTGTTTGACATTACAAACATAATTTTGACACCTCTGAACCTCAACTTTCCCATCTCTAAAACTGGGTAGGTAAGGTCTCTCATGAGGCATTGCAAGCATTTTCTAATCCATCATATATCTTGAACAGTGGAAGCCATATAACTTGCATCCAACTTACCAGTGCACAATCAGCAGCAGATATTTATTTTCAGTTAATGCTGTGAGCATCAACTTGCCATGAATCCCAAAGCATAGTTCTAAGGAGTCATTTCTTTTTGTTTCCCCACAATTCAAACTATTGGTTTTCTGACAACTGTGGGGACTCAACTGCTCCTGTAGTTGTCACATATTCTCCTCATACTCTAGGCTCAAGGAAGTAAGCAGTCCTCGTACGCTATGGTCAAGGAGGTAAGCAGTCCTTGCACCACTTGCTCAAAGGAATTACTGGATGGAGAAAGGATAACTTTTCAAAGACAATATCTGATTATACAACAAATGTAATAATTTGATTTTAGATTTTAAAATCCATAGTAATTGCATTATTATATATATATATACATATATATATATATATACATATATATATATATATATATACATACATATATATAGTCATTCAGTAAATATTGACCACTGGCCAGGCAGGAAAAGGGAAAAAAAAAGGAGAGCGAAAGAGCCTTAAAGAACTTGTAATCAAGGAGGAGAAAAAAAAATGCTAAGATGAGCCACCATGATAAATGGCGATAAGGTGATAGCAAAAGTTAAACAGAGAAATAAGAATAATTTAGCTTGTTAGGCAGCATAAGAGGAGTGAAAATGGGGAAGGTGATATTTAATTTAGGAAATTAAAGATCGGAAAGCATTCCCTGGACAGAGGGGGCATTGCAGGCGGTGGGATGATCATGACCGTTCCTACCTAGCAGGATGAGAGCAGTGTGGAACTGGGTTTAAGTAGACAGTAGGGCTCCTGATGAAGAAGGGTCAACTAGCAGCTGAAAAGGACATCGGAGCCAGAGTATTATGGGCTGTGTGTGCAAAATAAGGGTTTTAGGAGATGTTATTAAAGGCAGAATTTGAAATCTGCTTAGAAACCTGGTTTTAACACTTTCCATGGAGGTAAAACGAGGCTAATTCCACAGGTCCAATTCTGCATCAAGAATTACTAAAATTAAAATTCCCACCAACATATGTAAACTGTGCAGTCTTTGTGAACCCTCCTTTCTCTCCCAGAGATTGGCTGAACCTTTGTGATATTATTTTCTCCACAGAAAGATTCCTTGAGTTAATAATGTTAGTTCACGTTTGGCTTGAATAAAATATTGACTGGTTTCCTTCTCTATTAAACTCCTTTAAATGCCTCTAAATTACAACTCTCTGTAAAACTGACCTGAACATCAAGAGTCAATTTTTGGTTCTGTATAGAAATATTTAGACAATCCAATGCCTGACTCCCCCTGGCTAACACAAGATCAGTTTCAAAAAGAAACAGAATAGTTGATTGAGCATCAGAGCTGCCCTTTTGGTAAGAAAAGATGAAATCCATTCCAGAGTCCTGATTATTAGGTCTATGCCAATCTATTAAACAAATCAAATGGTTTATACAACTTCTACAGTTCTTTCAGTGTTGCTGAAAACTGGTCAAGGTAGCAAAAACTCTAGTTATTTTCAAAAGGCAAAATCTTCCCTATCTTAAAAAGTCTGAGTTACTAAGTCCTTAAGAGATTTGGCAAAGTGCCTTCAACTTTTCCTCTGGTAACCACACAGTTTCCTTTGGAAACATTTCCCCAGCTCAGTACACTAGAAAATTGTAATGATGCGAAATTATGCTTTACAGCCAGATACCTTCCAGGGATAATGTATTGAGTTTAATGTTTCATGGTGGCTGGAGAGGTCTTTTGTCTTGCCTGCAGTCTGAACCCTACGTGGCTTGCTTTTTTGGAAAGTGTCCCCACTTCTCTTTGCTCTCTGCCAGCCACATCTCTGAAGATGAGGCAATTTCTCCCTAAAGTGTTCTCCCTACCTTCTCAAAAAAGAAACATATTACATTTCAATTGTATAGCATGTTGAGAAAGGCTCTGCCTTCTACTTAAAGGTTTCTTTTCCTTTTTTTTTTTTTTTTGAGACTGAGTCTCACTCTGTTGCCCAGAGTGCAGTGGTGTGATCTTGGCTCACTGCAACCTCTGCTTCTCGGGTTCAAGTGATCCTCCTGCCTCAACTTCCCCAAGTAACTGGGACTACAGGGGTGCTCCACCACACCTGATGAATTTTTGTATTTTTTTTTTTTTTTTAAGCAGTGACGGGGTTTCACCATGTTGGCTAGGCTAGTCTCAAACTCCTGACCTCAGGTGATCCATCTGCCTTGGCCTCCTGAAGTGCTGGGATTACAGGCATGAGCCACCACTCCTAGCCTACTTAAAGGTTTCTAAGAGCATTTCTAAGTGTGGGTTCACTAGACAGAGCTATCCATATGTCTCAGAGAAGTATAATTTGAGACAGGTGAACTGGAAACCTTGGGAATGTTATTTGATCTCTCAAAGTCTCACATGTCTCACTACAAAACCATAGAAAATGATGACTAGCTCAAAATACTATTGCGTTTTTCAAAGGGGCTTGGTATGTGCTACCATCTAAATGTTAGTTGTGATTTGTATCATTAATATTGATCATAGATATCTTCTACTGGACAGTGTCTAACATTTCATACATAATTAGATTTGATGAAAAGAGCTGGAAATTTGCAAGAAGTTAGCACCTCAATAAGATGTTTTGATGAATGTAACAGGTAGGTTTCCATGTTGCTGCCAGCTGAGATAAGGTTCTGTGGTCTTGGAGAGGAGTATATCATATGAGCACCACAGCAGCAAGTGTAATCAGGAATTCTTTTTTTTTTTTTCTTTTGAGATGGAGTTTCACTCTTGTTGCGCAGGCTGGAGTGCAATGGCATGACCTCGGCTCACTGCAAACTCTACCTCCCCGGTTCAAGAGATTCTCCTGTCTCCGTCTCCCAAGTAACTGGGATTACAGGCATGCACCACCATGCTCAGCTAATTTTGTATTTTTAATAGAGATGGGGTTTCTCCATGTTGGTCAGGCTGGTCTCAAACTCCCGACCTCAGGTGATCTGTCCACCTCTGCCTCCCAAACTGTTGAGATTACAGGTGCCAGCCACCGTGCCCAGCCGGATCAAGGATTCTTAACATCATTTTATAACTTAACAGTTTTGTTTCCTAGGTCACTGAGTTTGCCTTCCTAGGAAGGCTTCAGTTAGGTTTCCTGTGAAATCTGAGTAATAATACAGGACATGATAAGCCTGAAGGCTGAGACAGTTCCTTCCCTCAGTGGTGCAGGAGTTGAGGCCTAAAATTTGCTTTTAAATGACAGCTGCCACTGTGCTCTATAATTGTGATAGACATCATTCTATTTTAAATTAAGTATTTGAACATCAATAGTGAATACATAAACATATACAAAAGTAGTATTTCCTTATTTTTCCTCATGATTCAAATGACTGGTTTCCTTGCCGTTTTGAGGATCAATTATCAGTGACTATGTTTGAATGAAAAGACAGCTGATATAGGAGGTATTCCAATAATAATGATTATGTTGATCATCCAGTAGTAGCAATAATAATCATTTTAACTACCATTCATTAAAGTTTAGTGCTTTATCAGGACTGTGTGGATTTAAGGAATTTAATTTAGTGTGGGTGCGAGAGAGAGAGAAATTACTGGATGAATGAAGGGATGAAACCCAGAAGCAGAATGTACACTTCAGTAGACAGTAGGATCCAAAATTTGAAAACTATCAGAAATGAAGATTGATATTTCTAGAGCCATGTTATTTTTGTTGTTTCTGTGTCTCTGATCCCATTGTTGAGAAATAATTTCTCCAAGTGATCCTATAATTCTTCTTTGCTCAAACACTGAGGAAGGCAAGTAGTATTTCTGATTTCCAAATCCAGATGTCCTAGGAAGCAAAGTTTATTGGACAATCTTGTATTAGGTATCCTCCTCTAATGTCCCCTAATGTACCCCCTTGGTCCAGTCAGTGATGGCCATCAGGAAAGGGTCAACAGTTAGGACAAAGAGTGGCAGAGGCTCTTGCTTGGAGGGAGAGGTACAATCACAGAGTTAATTTGTGCCAGGTCAATTAATATGAGGCAGAGCCTAGAATAAACCCAGGAATGCCTCGCATGCGAGTTCATACCATTTCCTTGAGCTTTGTTGCTCTCTGGTTAAAGTGGTCTAAGGCAATGCTCCCCGGTGACTGAAGGCTGGCCTTTGTGGGCACAGCAATAAGAGATTTAGTGAAGCTGAGGTCTCACTTGAGAACTCACATCCAGCATCATGAAGGGACGACAAGGAAATGAGGGGTCCTTTCGGTGAAACAGCGATTCTTTGCCTATCCTGGGAGGTGGCTTCAGACAAGTCCTAAAGAGCACTGGTTCTTAAACATTAATGTGCAAACAAATCATCTGAACGTATTATCAAAAGGCAACTTCAGCCAGGCATGGTGGCTCACACCTGTAATCCCTGCACTTTGGGAGGCTGAGGTGGGTGGATCACCTGAGGTGGGGAGTTTAAAACCAGCCTGACCAACATGGAAAAACCCTGTCTCTTCTAAAACTACAAAATTAGCTGGGCATGGTGGCACATGCCTGTAATCCCAGCTACTTGGGAGGCTGAGGCAGGAGAATCGCTTGAACCTGGAAGGCAGAGGTTGCAGTGAGCCAAGTTCGCACCATTGCACTCCAGCTTAGGCAACAAGAACGAAACTCCATCTCAAAAAATAAAAATAAAAAAAGCAAATTCTGTTTCATTTTTCCTGGTTTGGACTGGGGAGTCTGCATTTTTAACAAACTCACAGAAGCACTGATGCTGTAAGTCCTGTCTCAGAATCATACTATGTGGATGAGATTCTAGAGAAAAAAACTAGGAAAATGTAAGCAGCAAGAAGCTTGAGGTTTCCTAGTTCCTCCCCACAGCTGCACAGATAGTGGGTTACTTGGCAGCTCATGCCTCTGCTTTTGGCTTTCTACCCAGTCCTGTGACAAGATGAATAACTACGACTACAGTGGCTTGCTGGACCAGCTAAATAAAAAAGCGTGTGCTGGCTGAAAAATTGTTAGCAAATAATTAGTGGGTACTGCCAGCAGACAATTTATTTGGAATTTATCTTGTTAAGGTACACAGGATGTTCTGTGCTAATTTTTTCTTGTTTCCTTGGTTCAACTTTGAAGAAACTTACTAGTATTCATGGTGAGAATTGTTATACATCTTGCTGATTTAAAAAAAAATGTGAATTGCATGTACTTGGAAGTCATTATTTGACATTGTTTCTGATGTGGTGTGAGTTTCTTTAGTGACCCCCTACCCGGCTTTGACAGAAGTTGAGGATCTAATTATTATCACATTTGTTGAGTTCTTAAAAATATGTTAGATACCATGTAAAATAAATTATACATTATGTGATTTTACCCTCACAAAAACCTAAGCACTAGTTGTTAATTTTACTTTTTAGCAATGATGAAACCGAGGCAAAAACATATTGTAAGAGTTGTCCAAGTGCTATGCAATCCTAATCCTGATTTTACTCCTACCGAAAACATTTTAAAGCTGCCCTTGCTCCCCTCAATGGCACCTTTGTGCCTTTGACTTTGGGTTGATGCTGTGTTCTGGTATCCAACTGTAAAGCCTCCTCAACAAGTATGCTACCCCTTTTTGCCCTTTTGTAGCAGGTAGGCAATGTTGCAAAGTCATTCTGTCCACATCCAGTCGTGCTTTACTAAGGTCTGCTTTATGCTCCCTTTCTTTGATTTATTTCATCAGCTTCCTGCCATTCTCAGTGTCTTCAGTGGTAGCTTCAGATATTTCCCACAGATCCCAACCCTAAATCCCAGATGTACCCCCATCCCTCTGAGCAGTTGACTACCTCTTTAATAACAAGATGGAGACAAATTTTTTCCAACATCATTTACATGTACTTTTAACTGAAATATCACAAAATTAAAATGGTTGTGATTCAAACAAGAAAGAAATACATATATTCTTTATTGTTAATTACACACACACATCCACACATCCAAATAGGGAACTGGAGGTAAGCAGTTTCAGAGATACACACTGCTCAAGATTATCATTAGACCCAGACTTCTTCTCCTCCCCTATCCTTAACATTTAATTGGGGTCCTTCAGTTTGTACCTCATGGTTCCAAGATGGTTCCCTCATCCCAAGCATTATGCCTTTATACTATCGAGTTCAAGGGAAAAAATGTATATATCATGAATCAAAATACTTCTCCGAAGTACCCTCAGCAGAAATCTTAATATTTGGCCTAAACGTGGTCACTTGTCCATCCCCAAACCGAACTCCAATAGAAGAGAATGGGATAGCCATGCTGAGTTCAGATCAATCATGTGTTCATCCTCCAGGATTTGGAAAGGAGCCAGCCTTCCCTAAGCATACTGTGACATGAAAACTGTTGTTTAAGCTTGGACTTTTCCCTTGGTGAAATATGACTAGTGGGTGGTGACCTCCAGTGTCTAACTCATATCCCTCATTTTTCCTTCTTTCTCCTGCTGCTTCCTCCCAGCTTCAAAGGTACCATTGCAGGCCATCTGTCCTCTTCAGATTTCTGGTCTCTTTCTTCCCAATACCAGTGCTTTACCTCACCCATTCTCCTGGTCTCATTTCTGCTCTCTTTCTCTTTGCCTCACCGACATTCGCTTCTCTAGTTTTTGGCTTTTCTTCCCCTTTTCCCTGGAAATATAGTCCAATCTCCCCTATAAAGAACAACAAAATTACAACAAAAGCAAAACAACACAAAAACTGCCTTTTCTTAGCCTTTGGTATTTTCAAGCTGCTATTTTAGCTCTTTCTTTTCACAAACATGTCCCTAAAAGTAATGAATAATCGGTACTTATACTTTCTCACTGCTCATTCATGTAAGTCTGTAGAGTCTATCATCCACCCCAGTGGGGGAAAAAAGCAGCACTATCAAGCTCTCATCTAATTTAGATGGTACATTCTTTTCTGGGAATCTGCTCCTCCCTTGCTTCTTAAAGCTCTGCAAAATCTGCCCAGCCTCAACCTGCCCATCCAAGCCACTTCTCTGACTTTTCATCTCTGCCTCATTCATTGAATCTTTTTCTGCCAGACCATAAGGAACTTCAGGAAAGGGACCATGTCTTAGTTATTATTGTTGCCTGCACAATGTGTGATGCAGGGTTTTGGCAGAGCACTCATCTTTTGGAAAACTTCTTAACTGATCTCCATGACTCCTCTCCCTCCCTCTTTAAACTATCCTGTCACCAGAGTTATACTTCTAAAAGTACATGTTTGATCACATTTGTTCTTTATTTAAAAACACAAACTCCTCAGCATGCCATTCAAGTTCTTTCACAAAGTAACCCAAACCCATTTTTTAAGTCTTTCCATTATCTTCCCTCTATGTGTGCATGCATGAATGTGTGCACATGTGCGCATGCACACACACATACACACACACACACACTCAGAATGTATCCCCACCTGCATCAGAATCACCTGGGATACTTGCTTACAATGAAATTCCTAGGCCACACTCAAGACCAACTTAATCAGGTTCATTAGGATTAGCTTAGGCTGTATATGTATAGTTTTAACACGCATCTAAGGTGATCCTAAATGCACACTAAAGTTTGATGCCATGGCTTTACATAGCATACTTAAGCAAAAACTGATTCAAATAAGCATGAATTTCCCTATTTTTCACTTCTTAAGTACTTATTTACCCATTTGATAATTGTAGGGTTTTTTCCTTATGGAAATGAGACAGGGAATCCTCTAAGATAGGATGGAGAACTGGACCAAATATCACTCGACAAACAGGCTTATAAAAAATTTCCCTACTAACAACTTAACTCACCTGAAGAGCAGTTCTGCCTCATTTCTTTGACTACCTTGAGTTACCTTGGTGGCATTTTTGGTGACACTGGCCACAAGTGGAAACTTGCTGTACTTTCCACATGTGCTGAGTTCATTTCCTTCACCCACCTCATGCGTATCATTGGTGCCTCAGTCCCAGCATGCGACCTTCCCAAATCCCTGAAGGCATCAGGCTATGGAATTTAACAAGCACACAGATACATTTAAGAAAAGCAGATCAAAGTTCCAGTTGAAATTTGATTTAAAAGTTTTGTGACAGGTTAAAAAAGGTTAGAAAAAAGTATTTGTCATTTCAAATACATTTAAAAATTTGCTGTTTCTATGAAAAAGACAATCTGTCTTATTTACTCTCATTGCTAGTTTTCTCCCAGTTCTTACCACCCAGTCTAACTCTTGCTGTTCATCCTGGTGACCATGTATATGGAATAAAATGTTATGAGATTACGACATAATATCCACAGTCCCATGGAAGACTAAAGCTGATTGTTACATTGTAAGTGGCATCAGTGTTAGCTGAGAAGGAAGTCAGAAGTCCAGATCCAACTGTAGTCATCTTTTTGTATAGACATAGCTTTAGTCTCAGTTGGTCTCTCTCTGTCTCTGTCTCTGTCTCTCTGTCTCTTTCTCTCCCCCTCCTTCCCGCTGCCCTGTACTCTTTCATTTCCCTTCCCTCTCTCTTTTTCTGTTGACTCAGACAAATAAACGCACTAAAACATATTGCCTTTGATATTGTCTCTGACCTGAGGTCATAGAGAAAAGACTCAAAATGAAAACAGAAATGAAATCAGACCCGTAAACGGATGTCAGAGGGGACCATATAAGAAAGGACAAAAAGACAGGTCCAAGCCTCTCATTTTCTCCACAAAATGAGTTTCAGTGTGAACAATGGCTCGCATTTGCAGTTTTTGTTCTCCAGTGACAACAGCAATGAGGAAAATTGTTTCAATCCTGAACTGTCTTTGCTGAGTGCTACAGGAAAGCACACTGGCCCCAGTGGCCAGGTTGCTGCAGTTGGTCACTGACATCAGAGTGATCACCTTGGCCTGAGTGAGTCATGCTGAGTTCACACAGGTTCATGTGCAAAAAGGTGCTGCTGAAGAGATCGTGTTTCTCTGCCTTTGCCTCTAAGTCTGCCCTAAACAGCATGCACGTCAGCACTCCAGCAGGCAGGAGCCTTTGGATGTCTCATTTAGGAGTGTGGGCTGAGTTTCAACATGCTGAGGAGTAGAAACAAGCAGTTTTATATAAGGGCAGATTCCTGAGATGAGCTGCAGCTGCATTCACCTCCATGGGGCAAGCCAAACTTTGAAAGGTTTCGTGCTTTTAGATGTCAGTCAAACTAAAATCGTATATGATATTATAAGAGAGTAAGTTTATTACCCAAATATCCCTATAATAGGAAAACAGGATACTGCACCCTATGACTTCCAGAATGACAGTAATTGGAACTCATTCTGATAATGCCGTTGATGGCCAGGAAAGGTGGAAAACATATATTCAGGTCGTGGAGAATTTCTTAACTTATTTCAAGAGTGAAGAGAAAGAGACACACAGAAAGAAATAGCCTAAAAGCCCAAATTCCACATCTAGGCAGAGAAACTCCAGAAAGTCTTCATTATTAACCTTGCACTTTATATCGTGTGTTATGACCTCTTGGAGTCTGAAGGGAATGAAGTAGGCCAAACAACAGTAACAAAAATCATTCTCCAAAAGCTCTGTGTATTCTTCCATCCCAACCCTAACAACATTTTAACCCCACAGACCATTCACAGACTGAATGGCACAATGATCACATATGTAATTTCCAGTTCTTGCATTTCTCCTTTAAAAAATTTTCTGGCCTTAATCTGTCAGTGTGGTTTGCAATTCCCAATGATTTGCCAAGAATATAGATTATTATTGACACTGGAGAAATTAGGCAACTAAATAAGTTGAATATGAGTTTGTCACCCCTGAAAGTCTCTGGTAGCTGTGCCAGAAACACAAGTTGTTTTTAGCTCAAGGTGTGCTGAGAATAGAAGGTGTGGAATAACAGATGTGTCTTCACACCATCACTGGGCTGGGTGCTGGAAATGCAAAGAACGACAGTTCCTAATCTTTGTAGCTCATTGGTTTTGCTGAGAGTGAGAGAAGACAACTAAGTAAACAGTTATGGCATGTGAATTACTGACAGCTGATTTAAAACTCTAATCTGAATAGAGCTTCTGTTAAAAAAAAAAAGATTTGCATGCAGAGGTGGAAAAGGGGGAAAGTGGCTCCAAATGGTGATCCTGTCTTAACTAGTTCATCTTAATTAACTTCATGTGTACCTATTTGATAAAATGCAGAGTATAGTTGACCTTTAATCAATAATGAGAAATGATTCAATCCATCCAGTGTATGTAACTGCTACTCCTGTAACAAAGAGCAAGAGTGGCTCTCCCAGGACACAAGAGGACATACTTGGGCTCTAGGCGTCCTGATTTAAGCAAATCAGCTAAACTAGTATAAAGTGCAAAAAGTCAGGCAACTCTTGACATTTACTAATAAAATGTAAAAGGTTGTGTTTATAAATAAATACATGTAAATAATTATGTTCTTTCAAAGTGCAAGGATTTATGAATCTACTTATCAACCCATCGAAAGAGCTACATATAGTTCCCTCTAACTAAACTGTGGCAGAGATTACATCTCAGCATCTACTGACATGAATGTCATTGAGTTGTTGTGATGGGTTATGTCTGATGTGTCCTCTGTCATTTTCGCATCATATAGACAGTGATCCTGTCTCAAATCTGTCTCAAATAGCCTTCATAGCATCCTTAAGTGTTGTTATTTGTATGTTTGATCTTATCTCCAGAATTTTGCTTTGTTGGGCTCTTCTATAATGATAACATAACATAAAACGGGTATAAATTCAGCTGGCAAAATAGAGAACCTGACCTTTGGTTGTGCAACAGGGTGTCTATGCATATATTCAGCAGTTTTACCAAAAAAAAATAATAACGAGGAGATTTGTCCTAAGGGTTTCCAGTTTCTTCAGATGTCCAGAGTGTACAATCTAGCCTTGCATGGAGCCAGATGAATAGAAATCAAAATATCTGACCCATACTCTCAAGTTCTCTAAAATTGCCTTTACTACATTATATTTTGGAATGTTGTCATCAGGCTATATTTTAAATTGTCTTTTAAAAGGCCCTGTGAAACTTGTTATATGTACTGTAGGCACGCCAGTGAGTACATCATTATCCTCCATCATGTCCTCTTTATGACAATCCTGGGAATGATTTTTGTTTAATCTTAGTACCAAGAATTGTGCCTCTCCCATGTAATGGCCTGTTTGTGCTTTTGACTCACAAATATTAGGGATGAGTTACTGACTACATTTTTCAGTAGATAGAAATGTGTTTCCTTCCCTGCTTTCTGAAAAAGTATTCCCAAATATCCTGAAGCTTTCTAAAAGATACTTTTCAGCTTGTGCTTTCATTTCATAACAACCTTCTTAAAAAATGACATAATTGGTGTAGCTTATTCTTTTTCTAATTCCTTTAGGTATAATGTTAGACTATTTGAGATCCTTTTTCTTTTTTAATGTAGGCATTTATGTAATAAACTTTCCTCTTAGAAGTGTTTTTGCTGCATCTCATAGGTTTTGATATGTTGTGATTTCATTGTCACTTATCTCAAGATATCTTTAAAATTTCTCTTTTGATTTCTTCTTCAACCTATTTTTTTGTTTACACATGTTGTTTAATTTCCACAACAACATTTTTTGTTAGTTTTTCAAGATTCCCTTGGTTACTGATTTCTAGTTTCATACTGTTGTGGTCTGAAACAATACTAGGTATGATTTCAGTATTTGTAAAGTTTTAAAACCTTGTTTTATGGGCTAAAATATGGTCTAGCTAAGAGAACGTGCCATGTGTGATAGAAGAAGTTGTGTGTTCTGCAACTATTGGATGCAAAGTTTTGTATATGTCTGTTTGGTCCATTTGGTCAAAGGTTCAATTTGAGTCCAATATTTCCTTATTTTCTATCTGGTTGATCTATTCACTACTGAAAGTAGAGTATTAAAGTTTCCTACTATTATTGTATTTCTATCTATTTTGCTCTTCAGGTCCATAATTAATTGCATTATGTATTCAGGTGTTCCAATGTTGGAGATATCCCATAGCTTTTGCTGCAACCTATGGGATGCAGCAAAAGCATTTCTATGAGGAAAGTTTATTACAATAAATGCCTATATTAAAAAAGAAAAAAGATCTCAAATACATAGCTCTAACACTGGAACACCTGAATACATAATGCAAATAATTATAGACCTGAAAAGCAAAATAATACATAATGCAAATAATTATAGATCTGAAGAGCGTATATATATTATGTATACATATCTCCAACATTGGAACACCTAAATACATAAGGTAAATAATTATAGACCCAAAGAGCATATATATATATGTATATATATCATCAACATTGGAACACCTAAATGCATAATGCAAAATACATATATTTGCAAATATACATATTTGCAACTTTTAAGTCTTCTTGATGGGCAGACCACTATATCATTAAATAATTACCTTCTTTGTCTCTTGTGACAGTTTTTTAAAGTCTAATTTATCAAACATAACTATAGCCACTCTTGCTCTCTTTCGGTTACATGTGTCTTTAAATGTAGATGGGTCTCTTATAGGCAGCATATAATTGGATCATGTCTTTTATCCATTCAGCCACTCCATCTTTTCATTGAAGGATTGAATCTGTTTACATTCAAGGTTATTATTTATAGGTAAGGACTTACTACTATCATTTTATTATCTGTTTTCTGGTTGTTTTGTAGGTCCATTGATCCTTTCTTCCTCTCTTGTTGTCTATCTTTGTAGTATGATAATTTTCTGTAGTATTAAGCTTTTATTCCTTTTTTATTGTTTGTATATCTGCCACATTTTTTTTTGTTTTGTGGTTACCATAAGGCTTACGTAAAACATCTTATAGTTTTAAATAGCTATTTTAAGCTGTTAATAACTTAACTTTTATTGCATACAAAAACTCTAGACTTTTACTCTCCACCCCCTACAACTTATGTTTTTGATGTCACACTTTACATCTTTTCATATTGTGTATTTCTTAACTTACCGTAGCTGTAGTGCTGTAGTTATTTTTGATCATTTTGACTTTTAATCTTCATACTAGTGTATAATTCACATACCATCATTATAGTATTGGAGTATTCTGGACTTGACTATGCATTTACCCCTCCACTAGTGAGTTTTATAGTTTCATATATACTTGTAATAGTAATTATCATGTCTATTTGTTCTCTCTTTCTTTTCTTTTCTTTTTCTTTCATTTTTTTTTAAAAACTTCCTTGAGAATATCTTTTAAGACAGGTCTAATGTTGATGGATTTAGCTTTTGCTTGTCTAGGTAATATTTTATGCCTCCCTTGTTTCTGAAGGATAACTCTGCTGGGTATAACATCCATAGCTGAGAGATTTTATTCTTTCAGCACTTTGAATATATCATCCAATTGTCTCCTTGTCTGCAAAGTTTCTGTTGAGAAATCTGCTGATGTATTCTAATGGAGATTCCCTTGTATGTGACTTGATGTTTTTTCTTGCTGCTTTTGCAATTTTTTGTCTTTTACTTTTGAAAGTTTTATTATAATGTGCCTTTGAAAGAACCTCTTTGGGTTATATATGTTTGGGAACCTTGGAGCTAAGAGGATCTGAATGTCCATGTTTCTCCCCAAATGGGAGATTGTCAGCCACTATTTTATTAAATAAGCATTTTGTCCCTTTTTTTAGTCTATTGTTCTGAAAATCTTATAATGCAAATATTTGCTTAATAATGTCCCTAAAGTCCCAATAATATCTTCACTCTTTTTCATTCTTTTGTTTCCTCTGACTAAGTTGTCTCAAAAAACCTATCTTCAAGCTCACAGAATCTTTCTTTTGTTTGCTCTAGTCTGCTATTGAAGCCCTCTATTATATCTTTAAATTTTATTTTATTGATTAAATTCATTAGCTCTAAGTTTTCTGTTTAGTTCTTTTTTATTATATCTATCTCTGTTGAATTTCTCATTCAGATAGTGAATTTTATTCCTAATTTCATTGAATTGCCTATTTGTATTCTCTTGTGTCTTGCCAATAATAAAGATTGTTATTATGAATTCCTCTTCAGGCAGTTTGTAAAGTTTCATTTCATTGGGGTCAGTTACTGTAGAATTTTTGTGTTCATTTTGTGATGTCACGTTTCCTTGTTCTCTATGTTTCTTTTGTTCCTTCATTGATGTCTACATATCTGATTGTGTAGTTACCTCTTCCAAACTTTACAGAGTAGCTTTTGTAGAAGCCTTGCACCTGAAGATGAGCCTGAGTGTTCTGATTGGGCAAAGTGCAGTGGCTGTGGTTCTGTGTGGGCACAGTGATATAGTCTCTGTTCAGTTTCTTCAGTTGTGATCAATGTCAGTGATGACTGCAGGTACCTTGGTGGGCTGGGCTACAGGAATTTGTGGCAGTAATGGTAGCTATGTATGTTAATAGAGTAAGAACTTTTGGAATCATTCTGTTCTTATCTTCCCTCACAGAGTCTTGTGAAATTACTATAACACATTCACATTCCAAGGCTCAAGTGGATGCAGTTCTTCCAAAAAGTTGGGATCTGTTGCTTTGATCTAGCAGCTCAGACCCAGGGGGCAGTAATATAGCCATGTTCTGACCCTAAAAAACAGGGTACAGCACTGGTGCAGCTATGGAGAAGAAGGGATGTTCCAGAGACTAAAGCTTCAGGGAACAGTGCACAGCTGTAATTTGGATCCTGGAAGCAACAGGACATAGAAGCAGCTCAGAATCTGAGAGATGAAGTACCACATAGTGTGGAGTTTGGACCCTGGGATGGTAGGACATGACAGAAACCTGGGTACAGGAGCAACAAGTACTCAGGAATGGCAAGACACCATTGTGGCTTGGGCCTGGGGTTGGGGTGGTGGAGCAGCATAGCAATGACTTCTTTCCCTGGAAAGGTGGGGCATCTCAGCAGCTCAGATGGATGGAGATTAGTCCAGTTATAGGTAGGCAGGAACTGTGGTTGTTTGGCCTGGAAAGGGAAGTGGCACAGCTCAGCCTAGGCTGTGATTCCCTGGAACTTGAGGTACTATGTCTCCTCAGCTCCAGAAAGCATGGATGCATGGGTTAGTGGAACCTCCAGATGCCTGGGCAGCAGGTCACTGTATCAGCTATCATGCTGGGGCATACAACTAGTCTGGTATGCCAGAGTTATCAGAGTCTCTAGGTTCAGGAAGCTGCCTCATTTGTGGTTTTAGAAGATGAGGTGCAGTTGATGGCTCTGGTGTGCAGAATATCTGAAATTCCCTGGGGGCAGACAATCACTGCATCTTGGCCTTAAGTGGAGGTGCACCAGCAACTAGGATGGGGAGGATAGGGCAGCTATACAGTAGTTTGACCCTAGGGAGTAGAGCACAGTAGCAGCTTGGCTCAGGTATGGCACACTATGGAGTATGCATGTTGTAATAGCAGCAAAGTCTCAGGAATGGTGGGGTAGTGCAAGGGGTATTCATCTCCAGAGCAGGACACATTCTAGTAGTGTCTCTGGTTCCAAAATGGTGTAGTGCAGTAGCAGTACAGGCCATATGATAGGGGACAGGAGGCAGTGGGGAGAAGTGAAGCCAGGGCACAGTGTTGTCACCTTCTCTGAATGTAGCTCAGCATGTGATTCTAGAGAGCTGCCTCAGTTTCATTTAGAGCTTGTGAGGACTGTAGGGGTCTCTGATAACAAAGGCTGCAGATGTCTGCAGTGGTAATCAGGATTGCTGGGGTCCTCTTGCATACTTTTTCTCTACATAAAGGAGTCCTTCCTGGTTCCAAGCTGATGCCAACTGAGGGGATGAAGTGGCAGAGGCGAGGTGTATTCTTCCCTTCCCTATGCAGCCATCCTGGGTTTATGCTCTACAGGATTTCTGCTGCTTCTCTGCTATTCTCTAGAGCTTTCCTTTAATTATTTTGGTCAAAATGTAGTTTCTTATTCATAGATTTGTGTGTGTGGTAGAAGGAAGGATGCTAGGAGCTTCTAGATGGCCATCTTGCTAATGTCACTCCAAGAAAATTCCAATAAGACTGTGAGACAGCCAAAATAATTAGATGGAATACTGTCATCTACTGCTTTCACCATTTAGACATGGGCAATGACTACAGCTTTTCACAACACTCATCATGCTTTCTATATGAGCTATGAAACTGCATATTGAATTATTTAAAGCTTTCTTAACTTTCAGGGTATCTGCAGTATCTGTATTTGATAATGTTTAGAAAGAGTAAATAACATTACATTCCAGTATCCTGATAAAACAATCTTTAAGATGTGGGTCATAAATTTGTCTTGTATGTTAAAAACTTGTGATAAAGACTAGAGTGGGGACATGATAGGAACTTAATAAATGCATTCAGAAATGAATATAGAAATGAACAGATGAATTAATGAAATAACAAACAAAAACTCTTTGGGTAGGATCCAAACCATGTGAGTTTGTTTTCTATTGCTGCGTAGCAAATCATCACCAACTTAGGGGCTGAAAACACTGATTTACCAGTGAGCAATGTGTAGGTTGAGTCCAGCACAGCATCACTGTGTTCTCTTCTAAAGGAATTATAAAACCAAAATCCAGATGCAGGCAAAACAGAGTTCTTTTCTGGAGACTTCGGAGGAAAACCCACTTTAAAGATCATTCCTCCTGGCAAATTTCAGTTTCTTGTGGCTATATTACTGAGTTTCCTAACTCCCTGTCAACCCACAGCCAAGGGCTGCTCGTAGCTACTGGAGTACTGCACATATTCCTTGCTCTCTATGCCCTCTATCTTTAAGCCAACAATAGTGATTCAAATTATTTTCCTGCTTCCCATTTCTGTCTTCCTCTTCTTCAGTGAGCCAAATAAAATGCTCTACTTTTAAAGGTCTCATGTTATTACATCACACCCACCTGGATAAATTCTCTGTCTTAAGGTCAACTGTATACTGTATATAGCATCACTTAATCACAGAGTAAAATCCATTAAATTCACATTTCCAGACATTATTCAGTGCATACATACCACAAGGTGTGTATCTTATAAGTCTTGGAAGCTATCCTAGGATTCTTTTTCTACCATACCATGGAAGACTGTTGCAATAGACCCAAGGGTATGCTATTATATTTCTCTCTCTGAAGTCACAATTGGATAGTCTCAGGCATGCTTGATTATTATGTTGAAAGACCCTGGGGTTCAAAACCAACATATCATTTTGGTTTATTTTGTGATTTAAACATATACTTTCTGACCTTATATCTGTGTGCTTCTGAAATAGCTTCTATAGCAGATAGAAAAATCCTATTACCTCCCTCCACTAAATAAGTCAAATATGAACATAGACAAAAACAGAAAATATCCCCTTAGAAAAATTTGGTGACACTTGAGTCCTTTCCGGCTTGTAGCTCTGAAATTGAATTTTTATATTCATTGTAAAGGTTGGTGAAGGGAAATATTATTATACAACACAGAGTCAGTTAGGGCCAGAGGGGCTATTTTCATATCTTCTAGATTAGAACAATAGAGGTCATCTCATGACTTAAGAGAAAACAGAAAATGAAGAACTGTTATTTATTTTAGAATTTTGATCTGCACTGAGTGCTGTGTTTTTTCTAACATAGATATAATAGCTAATTATTGAAAAAGTTTAGTATTCAGGTAACAAACCAATGATGGAATCTGCATTATATTTCCATCTATTACTATTCATTGTACCTATTTTATGCATTTTATATGTGTTTCAAATGAGTTTTATTTGGGGTCCTAAACTTTTGAAGGTTTTATTTCTTAGTTATTTCTATCTTTCTTGTTTACTCTGCAAATTAAAGTTTCAACACAGAAGTGATTATTTTAGTCCATGGAAGTGGTAAAAGAAAGCAATAAAAATGCTTTGTCTGCCTTTAAAGGTAAGTATAGATAAATGAGCTTTCCAGAGTGTTATTATTAGATAAGTGAAGAGTTAGGCAGAGTCAGCCTCCTGTGTGGTCCCTGAGCACTCAGTGTTCTGCCCACCAAGCCAACACATTACACACACTGCTTCATTTAATCATCTAGCATTCTTGTGAAGTATTGTTACCCAAAACGTGTTTAAAAACCACCTCTGTGATTGCACCACTGCCCTCCAGCCCAGGCAACTAGTGAGACCCTGTCTCAAAAACCAAACAAACAAACAAGCAAACAAAAAACAAAAAAGCAGTTCTGACTCCTTCCAACTGGGTGGCACTAGGCAAGTGATTGGCCACTACAAGTCAGAATGTTTAAGACTCAGACAAAATATTAACAAATATATACTAAGTGTTAGATTTCAACTAAGAAAATACGTTCTTAACAGTAGGCTGGTAAATTTTATCTCTATCTTTAAGGTCAAAGAAGAAAATATCTGATACATTTTTCTAGTCTTTGTTGTAAGCTTTTTGCATGTATACACTCATTTAATTCTCAGAACTCAATGATGTAGCTGGTATTATATCAATATTGTAGATTTTAGTAATGCCTGTGTATGAGGGTATATCAATTATAATTGATGCATGTGTGTATATTTACAATGTCATTATTTATAGATAAGATGTTAAAGACTGATACAATTTCTTCTTTAATGTTGAGCCCTGTGTCCATTGTGAATCATCTTGTGAAAAATAAAAAGAACTTCAACAGTGAAAATAATGAACTACGAAAAGTTAGTAAGATATATTGGATGCTTTCAGTGGATAAGCACTGACAATTGATTTGTTAATGCTATGTCATTAACTTTTATAATAATGGTATTATTTTGATTTCCAAAAAAAAAAAAAAAACACCAGAAACTAGAGTTATAGAGCAGGCATTTTAAAGATGGTAGGCTACAGTCTACCAATTAGCAGATATTGTGAGATTGGCACAATGGGTTGAGAGCAACCCAAAAGATAGAAGCAAGATGAAGTCTTACAGACAATTCAGATTTAAGAAATTAGACATGCTGGCTTGAGTCACTGGGTCAAGAATACTAAAGCTATGATTCAGAGAAAGACTGCATCACTGAGAATAAAGATAAGAAATCAGTAAACAAGTTAGAATGAAAACTAGAACATAGTAACATAGTAACTGATATTAATAAAAGCAACTTGAGAGTTGCTACATTATTTATTGCTATAGACTTCAGCTATATTTTAATAAATTTGTAGCCACTTGGTTTTCACAGCCACAGTATGAGTAGCTGCTGATGCACCATTTCACAGAAGTACTATAAAGTCATCTGCCTAGGATCACACACCTAATAAGATCTTGCTTCTATTCTATCTTCCCATAAACAAGATGCCTCTTCTTGATGATTTAATGGCTGATCACCAAAAGAATTTGGAGTCCCACTTTCTCCTCAGCATGTGTACATTATCAGTTATGGGGGAAATGTTTTTTTTTTTTTCATGTTTTTTTCATAACTTATCACAATCAACTGGTTAAATTAAAGTGTAACCTGATTGAAATCAAGCTGTAAATTACTGAAAAAGTCCCTTTTACAAAGCTCAAATGCCAGAAAGGGATTTTCAAGTAGTTACAAACAAGTTTCTGCTTTCCTGAGGATTAACCAAACCCAGCCTTAATCTTTGTGACAGAATAGTTAACACCTTTTGCTCAAAATTTTTAAAGAACATTTCAAAGAAATGAAACTCAGATGTCCCACTTAGAGAATGTGTAGATCAGTGTAGCGTTGTTAAATCATGTAAAACTGCTCTGAATGCCCTAAGCCACACATTTCCCCCATATACACCTATGCAACATGAATATGGGTGCAGCTTAAACAATTTTTATTAGGCAAATATCATATAACCCACACAGAGATCAAGAAATAGAACTTCACTAAAATCCAGATATTATTCTTAATGATAAATCTTTCCATCCATCTTAGAGTTATTCAGTATCCTAACTTTCAAGATGATCCCTACTTTGCTTTGATTTGCAGTTCAATACCTGAAGTGTACATCCATAAACATATAGTTTACTATTGCTTGTGCTTATTTTTATAATTTTATTACGTTTATTGAGGTATAATTGATATACAGTAAGCCATGGGTCCCCAACTCCTGGGCTACCACTGACTGATACTGGTCTATGCCTGTTAGAAACCAGGCTACTCAGCAGGGGGTGAGTGGCCAGCAAGTGAGCGAAGCTTCAGCTGTATTTATAGCCACTCCCAATTGCTCACATTACTGCCTGAGCTCTGACTCCTATCAAATCAGCAGCAGCATTAGATTCTCATAGGAGCATGAACCCTATTGTGAACTGTTCAGGTGAGATGTATCAGTCCATTTTCACATTGCTGTTAAAGACATACTCAAGACTGGCAAGAAAAAGAGGTTTAATGGGCTCAGAGTTCCACATGGCTGGGGAGGCTTCATGATCATAGCAGAAGGCAAGGAGGAGCAAGTCACATCTTACATGGATGGCAATAGGCAAAGAGAGAGTTTGTGCAGGAGAACTCCACTTTTTAAAACCATCAGATCTCATGAGACTTATTCACTATTGTGAGAACAACATGAGAAAGATTATTCAATTACCTCCCACTGGGTCCCTCCTATGACATGTGGGAATTGTGGGAGTTACAATTCAAGATGAGATTTTGGTGGGGACACAGCCAAACCTTATCATGAGGGATCTAGGTTGTGTGCTCCTTATGAGAATCTAATGCCTGATGATCTCCCATCACCCTCAGATGGGATCATATATTTGTAGGAAAACAAGCTCAGGGCTCCCACTGATTCTACGTTATGGTGAGTTGTATAATTATTTCATTATATATTACAATGTAATAATAAGAGAAATCAAGTATACAATAAATGTAATGCAGTTGCATCATCCCAAAAGCATCCCACCCCATTCGTGGAAAAGTTGTCTTCCACAAAACCAGTCCCTGGTGCCACAAAGGCGGGGGACTGCTGCAGTAAACCACACATCTTTAAAGTGTATACCTTGAAAGTTTTGACATATGAATATAACCATTCGTGAAATCATCAATACAATCAAAATAATATCCATCACTCTTAAAAATTCCCTTGTGTTTCTAATCTTTCCCTAGTTCACCTCTTTCCCAATCCCATTCCCAGATAACCATTGGTCTGTGTTCTCTCAGCACGACTAATTTGCAGCTCCTAAAATTTTATAAAATAAGAATCTCTAATAAAGTTAATCTTAGTCTTAATCGTTTGAGATTCATTCATGCTGTTTCATCTATCACTGTTTATTTCTTTGTGTTGCTGAGTATTATTCTGTTATAGCATATATCACAATTTGTTTGTCCATTCACCTGTAAATGGACATTTAGGATGATTCTAGTTTAAAGATATTACAAATAATGCTGCTGTTAGCATTCATGTACAGGTTTTTGTATGAATACATGCTGTCTTTTCCCTTGGGTAAATGTATATATTTTCAATGTCTAGATCATAGGGTTGGTATATTTTTTAACTTTTTAGGATATTGCCAAACTATTCTATGAAGTACTTCTACTAGCTTTTATTTCCATTAGAAGTACATGAAAGTTTTAGTTTATTTAAATCCTCACCAACATCTGAGTTATTTCATTCAAATTGGTGGATGGTACTGCTCAAAGTGTCCTATAACCCACTGAATTTATTTATTTCTATCTAACATTGTGATAAGGAAGTTGAAGTTTCTGACTATTTAGCTGCATCTATTTCTCTTTATAATATGGTAATATTTTGCTTCATATATTTTGAAACTATATCATTAGATCTACAAATATTTAAGATTGCTCTGTATTCTTGATGAATTTACTAAAAAAGAAATATTTTCATTATGGACAATGTTTTTGCTTTGAAATCTATTTTGTCTCATATTAGCCACTTCAACTTTCTTTTGACTACTGCAGAGTGGTTTAATGTTTTCATCCTTTTAATATATTTTTATCTCTATGTTTAAAGTAAGTTGGTAGTAATTAGGTCTTTTTTATTAATCTGACAATCATTGCTTTTTATATGTGGCATTTATATCATTGGCATATGAAATGATTATTGATATGGTTGGGTTTACATGTATTGTGTTGCTATTTGTTTGTTTTTCTACAATCTGCTCTTATTTTTCTTTTCCTGATTCTTTTGTATTAATTTAGTAATTTTTGTTCTTGAATTCTATCTTGATTTTTTTTTTTTTAGTTGTATTAGCCTTCTCCAGAGAAACAATCAATAACATGTGTATAGATGTATATATAGAAATTCATTTTAAGGAACTGATTTACAGGACTGTGGAGGTTAGGAGGTCCAGTATGGGCAGGGTAGGCTGGTGGGGTGAAGATCCAGGCAATAGTTGCAGTTCACATCCAAAGATAGTTTATGGCAGAATTTCTTCTGTCTCAGGAGAGGTCAATCAATTTCTTAAGGCTTTCAATTCATTGAATGAACTCTTTCATATTATGGAAGGCAATCTACTTTACTCAAAGATTGAGGTGTTAATCCTATTCAAGAATACTTTCAGGGAACATCTAGAATAGAGTATGACCAAATATCTGGGTATTGTGTCCTAGCCAAGTTGACATATAAACTTAAACATCACTTTAATTATAAAGTTTGATTATGACATTTTAGTGGTTTTTTTAGGGTTTATAGCAAACATCTTTAACTTTTTAGTCTGTCATTAAATGATATTATATTTCTTTGTGTGCAATATAAAGATCTTACAACAGTATACTTCTTTTTTTTGTTCCTGGTTTCTGTGCTGTTGATTTTATACATTTTATCTTTATATATGATAAAAACTCAAATCATCATTATTTTTGCTTTAAATAATCGGTTTTATTTTAAGGAGATTTAAATAATAAAGACAAATATTTACTCATGGAATTATTACTTTAATTGCTCTTCATTTTTTGTGTAGAACTAGGCTTCTACTGACATCAGTTTTCTGCTGCCTGAATGATTTTCTTCAACATTTCTTGCAGTAAGTTATGTCTTTCAGCTGTTGACATCTAAAAATGTCTTTATTTTTTCTTTGTTTTTTAAATATATTTTTACTGGATAAGGAATTATTTAATATTTTTATTCTTTCAGTATTTTGAAAGATTTTGTTCTATTGTCATGTAACGTGCATTATTTATGACGAAAAAAATCTGCTGTCATCTTTATAGTTGACCCTGTGTATATAACGTGTCCTTGCATCTGGCCTCAGAACTTCCTTTATTTCAAAATATTTTAGAAGCAGATTGAGGATGAGCAATCAATTTATTTTCCAACCTAGCAAGTTCTGGTCCCTCCTTATTCTCTTTGAAGTCCGCTTGCAAAATAAGCCATCTTTCTTTAGCTAAGCTCTCTCTTTTCTTCCTTTATTTTAGGCAACTAAAAAAATCCAAATGGCACTTGCAAAATTCTGCCTACAAAACCAACTTGTCAAGGTCCATAGCTTCATTTGACATGTTGTCTATTCTCCAGGTTACTGCAGGAGGTGACCATTTTTCCCCTTCTAGTCAACTAAAGCAGTTTTCTTACAGCTTTCTCACCTTCTGTTTAAGTTGTTGCCCCTGAAGGCCTTCCAGTAGGACAAGATGTGGAAGTGGAAGAGAGTGATAATGGTGACCCTGATTCTGTGTCAGCCTAGCCAATGAGTGTCTTTATGTTATAGTTTTTAACAAAAAAGTTTTAAAAGTAAAAAAAAAAAATCAAAAATTGAAAAAGCTTATAAAATGAGGATATAAAGAAACTATTTTTGTATAACTGTTTTAAGCTGTTATTATAAGAAAGTATAAATGCTTTTAGAAATTAAAATGTTTGTAAAGTTTGAAAAGTTATAGTAAACTAAAATTAATTTATTATTGAGGTATATATATTAAATAAATTTAGGGTAGCTTACTTACAAAGTCTATAGTAGTGTACAGCAATGTCCTAGGCCTTCACATTCACTCACCATTCATTCATTGATTCACCTAGAGCAATTACTATTCATCGTAAGTGCAAAAGTACCACTTTTTATCTTTTGTAGCACATTTTTATTGTACTTTTCCTGTGTTTAGATATGTATGAATACACAGATACTTACCATTGTGTGACAATTACCTACAGCATTCAGTTATAGTCACACGCTGTGCAAGTTTGTAGGCTAGGAGCAATAGGCTATACCATATAGACTAGGCGTGTAGCAGGTTGTACTATCTAGGTTTGTGTAAGTATACTTTCTGATATTTGCACAATATAGAAGTCACCTAATAATCTATTTCTCAGAAAGTATCCTCATCGTTAAGTGACACATAACTGTATTTTAAGTTTTGTTGCAACAGCACCTTGTTTCTAGGTACCAATTACTACAAAGTTAGCTTTTGCTGTGTAACAAACCCTTCCCATATATAGGAACTAAATACAACAAACATTTATTTAGCTCATGATTTACAGTTCTGCTTTTGATGGCTTAGCTAACATCTGAGCTACATCAGCTGGACCTGGATGATCTAGGATGATGTTTCATAAATATCTAATAGTTGGCAGGTTGGCAGCCAGGAAAACTAACCTGTGCTTTTTTATATGGCAGTGGTAAGATGATGTCCTGAGAGCAGCAAAAGAGGGCAAGCCTCAGTGCACTAGTGCTTTTCAGGCCTTTGATTGAAGCAATTTTGTGATTGGTCAAAGATGGGCACGTGACCAAGCCCAGCTAGATATGGAAGTGGACTGCCCAAGGGCATAGATTCAGGAAGGAGAGATGTTTGTGACTATTTTGGCAATCTAATACTAATAACTAATGGCTTGTGTTATTTTCAAGTCATAAAGCTGTTTTCCTAGATTATTTATAGAAAGTTGTATTGTTTTGGCTTTACCTGGAGTATCTTTCTTTTTTGTCTGTGAAGGTGTTCATTTTCTTTTTCTTTTATTTGTTATCTGAGACAAATTTTAAATACATGAATTCTGGATCTCTTTGAGATTTCTTAGAGGATAAAAATGGCACAAAACTTTTTAAATGTTGGTGCTGTTTACTGAAAATGTGATCCTTAAGCTTGTGTGGTAGGGTTTTAGCAAGAGTTTTTAACGTGAAGAAATAAACCTTGTGGAAAGCTCCTTTCCTTTTTCTTTTTTTTTTTTTTCCATTCTGGGCAATAGCTTTGCAACTGTTATAGATAGACAGGACCTGTCCACCTAGTCCAGGTAGAAACTATAATAACACATGTGAGAGGTTTTTAGTTGATTGATTTCTTTACTTGAGAACTTAATGTGAAAATGAATGCATTCTTTGAGAAGGGCTGAATGCACACTATGGAAGGAGGCCTTGCACACCTTTTATTCATGAACTGAAGCCTTGACAGAGACAAAATATTTTGCATAATAATCAACTCCTCCTTCCTCCTCACTGTGATACCCTTAATTTGAATCCTTAGAAGCCTTTTCTTTTGTGTGGCTGAGAAGGTGTACTTTTCCATTTTGTGTTTGCTCTGAATTCACCAACTACATACTGAATTCTTTGGGGGTATGTTTCTCCTGCTCTTCTTAACAATTACATTAGGCTATTTCTGTTTTGTTTTGTTTTAACCAGAGCCTTATTATTATTTGCATAAGATTTATAGTTTTTTGTTTATGCACTCAAAGTTCTCTGAAGAGCATGGACTATTTATAACCATATTATTTTTTATTCTTTGCTTTCCTTCAGTATCCTCTATGAGATGCTGAATTCCTACATGTTTACTGTGCTGAGATTGGATTTTCTTTCTATTTTCTCTGAGCTGACTCTTTCTCAGAGGACCTGAGCCCTGTGTGTTCTCTGCTCATCTTCTGCCGGGCACTGCAAAGATAGGCTGGGCTACAGTCAGCTACGTTTGGTAGAGAGAGTTGTTTGCTGACTGGGATCCAAAATGTACCTCATTCAATAGAAAAAGAGCAATTGTTATATATCCTGGATAGTATTTTAAAATATTTATTCTAATGCACTTCAGGGTTTTACTTTTAACATAACTTTTTCATTGTCATGTAGATTATATCTTTATGTATTTATATGCACATCTGTTCCTTCATCTCTTGTAGTTTACAGTTCTTTAATTAATTCATTTAAAATACTTGCTAGACTACTATGTGTTAGGCACTATGCTAAATGCAGGGATAATGTAGTGAATATGATATGCAAAAAAAAATCCTTTCCCCAGAGTTTACCATGTACTGAGCAATGCATACAAGTAAATGAACTCTCTCAATACCAGGTGAAAGGTGTTTTAAAAAAGAACAAAATAGGGTGGAAGGAAGTGTGTAGTAAAATCCCTATAAATAAGGGAGAAAAAGAACTATCACTTTACAGAAAGGCCACTGATTATATAAGATATGATTAGCTAGTAAAAACCTTAGTAAGTAAAAAAATGCAATTGGACACTCAATTATAAAGAAGACATGGTTGCTTTAAAAAGAAAAATAATCTCAAGAATTTCCACTAGAAATAAATTATGCTAGAAATAAGAGCAAATGATTTTTAATAATCTGAACATTGTAAATTTAAAGGTGAATTATGGCTAACATTGATCTAACGACTAATGACCTAAATGTTCAAAAATCAATAAAATGTGTTTAAAATTGTGAGCAATGGTTATTGATTGAATAAGAATTAGAATTTGAGTAGCAAATTAATCATTACATAAGTCTGATACTAAAAGTTAATGCACTTAAAATATGCATATACATAGAGATACATACTTATTTAGATTCATTCCAAAAAGTTTGTTTATTGAGCACTTTTTAATAGTGCCAAAAATAAAATCAATATAAGAAGATCAAGAGAAAAAGCCTCTAAAAACAAAATTAAATTGCAGGGAGAAAAGAAAATCTTTAAAGAGCATCAGAACTATAATACAGTACTTAATACTCATACAGCATTCTCAAACAGCAACTCCAAAGTGCTCAAATAAACTCTTTTCATCTGAATAAAACCAGCTAAAAAATAAATTGTGGTGGTAGCAAATTGGTTGAGAGATGTAGGCATTTGAAAGGGAATTTATAGATGCAAATGTCCTTATTATTATGAAACATGAAAACTGCTTTTGAGATGTAAAATGTGGGGAAGGATAGATATTACAGTTTGACCATTTCTAGTTCTGTGTATCTAAACTGTCTGCATATGCATCATCTCAGAAGGGCCCCTTTGCCAATTGCACAATAAGTAGGTCTCTAGACCAAGACTGCCCACATTGAGTTTCTAAGCAGTATTTATGGCTAAGAATAATCGCCTGAAAAACAGCTTACAATGATAAAGCACCTTACAGCTTACAAAATATTTATACTTCTTTTCAGTCATCCTGTCTGGTAGATGTGGCATATTTTATTGGACCCATCTTATGTTGACAGACAGATGCTATGACGGTAAGGGAGTTGTCCAAGGCCATATCCTCAGTAAAAGAAAGATAAAGAACTGTAACCTACCCCAATTTCTAGTCTAGTACTGTTTTCTCTCCAACAAATGGTACCTTTTTTCTCAACCCATCCACTATATTCCCAGAGTCTGAAAAACACACTTGCAAGAAATTGGTAATGACCAGACATTTTATAAAGCATGGTGTACATTCTAGATGAGCAAGAAATGGCCTTTTTTATTTTTGCAACTTTCATGAGGGAACAGGATAGAAATTTTCCCAGGTAAGTTTGTTGATGGCTGTGATGATTATCTTCTTTTTATAATAATGTTCCCATCACTTTCTAACTACAAAACTAACTTATGCTCCTTATAGAAATATAGAAAAATATAGAAGATTATAATAAAATTTAAAATCACTAATTACCTTCATTTTTGGCTTTTATTTTTATTTTAGATTCAGGGGGTACATGTGCAGTTTTGTTGCAAAAGTACAATTGTGAGTTGCTGGGGTTTAGGCTTCTATTGATCCCAACACCTAGATAGTGAGCATAGTACCCAGTAGGAAGTTTTTCAGCCCTTGTCCCCTTCTCTCCCTCCTCCTTTTGGAGTTCCTCGTGTCTATTATTCTCATCTTTATGGCCATGTGTTCCCAAGGCTTCTCTCCCATGAATAAGTGAGCACATGCAATATTTGGTTTTCTGTTCCTATGTCAATTTACTTAGGATAATATCCTTCATCTGCATCCATGTTATACAAAGAACGAGATTCCATTCCTTTTTATGGCTGCGCAGTATTGCATGCTATATATGTACATTTTCTTTACCCAGCTTAGCATTGATGGGTACCTAGGTTGATTCCATGTCTTTTTTATTGTGAGTAGTGCTGCGATAAACATATGAGTGCCTGTGTCTTTTTAGTAGAACAATTTATTTTCCTCTGTGTATATACCCAGTAATTGTACTCCTGGGTCAAATTGTATTTTTCATTCTTTGAGAAATCTCCAAGTTGCTTTCTACAGCGACTGCACCAAGTTACATTCCCACCAAGAAATGGAGATTGTACTCCTAAGGTCTTATGATTTTTATAGACTGGGGACTTACTTGTCAATCTTTAATACATCTTGAGTTGATTTTTGTATATGGTGAAAAGCAGGGGTCCAGTTTTATCCTCCTGCAAATGGTTAACCAGTTTTAAAAATCATTAATTACTGTCTATCTTTTATTGTGATTTTTTTTCAAAAAGCCAAAGTTGGCATTTTTGATCAAATTCTTCCAAAATTCACATTAAATAAATGCAAAATGTATGACCCTATTGTCCTCTGAAACAGTGTCACTGAACTTAGAACCCAGGGTATCTTGAGCAATGTACATGTTATCAAACAAGCTTCAAAGATCTGAGTTCATTGCTAGGTGGATCGGCCCACACCATCCCAGGTAATTGATTTTGGACACTGCTCCTCCTCAGTCTAAGAACATGAACACCAGCTTCCTAAGTGGTATCTGCAGAGTTGTTTAAGAAGCAAGCGTGTCATCAATCCATTCCCAAGGTAGGCAGCAATAATCAAAGAAACATTCAGTAGCAAGAAAAGAAAAAGCCAAAGAAAAGCAAGTAGGGAAGTACTGGCAGTCATTGATCTGTAGAGAAAGCAGCATGCATTTAGAAAATTAAGAATTGGTCCTACCTACTAGTCCAACCTCATGGACCAGTTCTTGCCTTTCACATTCTTCCTACCTTACTTCTACCTCTTCCCCCATCCTAATTCTCTCTTGATGTGGGATGCTTTGCTAGCCCTGCCTCACATTTGAGAAACAGATGATGGGAGAATAGTCCAACAGTGTTTCTTCTCTCCTAAACTGTATCTCTTCCCAATCATATGTATCCCCAGATTCTGGGATGGGTTTTTTTGTTTTTTGTTTTTTTGGGTTTTTTTTTTTTTTTTTTTTTTTTTTTATAATGCATGCTTCTTTGGAGGACCTGCAGAAAATCGTATTTGCCTTTGCAAGTGGTAGTTCTTCAGGCTGGAATGCCCTTCCCTTATTTCAAAATCTCTTCCACCATTTTCTTCCCTACATTTCTTCCCTAGTCACCCAGCTCTTAATTCTCCTCTTTCCAAAAGGGTCCAAAATTTATTCTGTGATAAACCATAATACATACATTGCGATGTTTTGTAATGATTCACTGAATGCCTCTTGCTTTCCATTCGATTGTGAGACAACTGAGAGCAAGAAAGGTGCAGTGCAGATTTTCATATTGCTTGCATCCAACATACCCACTCTATGCATTCCTTAACTTTGTGTGGAATAAATGATCATTTGCATAATGAAATAATACAAGAAAAAAAGGAGATAATGTAGAAAAAATGAGGAAGACAAGGAAGAAGGAAAGGGAAAGAGAAATCTTTCTTTAATAGATAAAAATACTTCCAGAATGAGAGTCCTAATCTTTAAGAATAAATAAGTCATCTTGAATTTGGCTACTCTGATAGTCCAATAACCACAACCATAAAGAATATTATTTCTCAGTTGTCTGAGGAAGAAGGAAAAAGGATTTTAAACCTTGTAATTTTTTCCTTCGTTGATTGTTATCTTTTGCAGTGTGGTTTAGTCAAACACTGGGCTGAGGGTGAAAAATGGCCTCTCTTGCTCTGTGAAGATCATTTAACATCCTTTGCCTCAGTTTGCCTTATATTAAAAAATGAGGCCCTTGAATGTGATGAGCCTTTTCAGTTCAAGCAAACTAATGTTCTGGGATTAATTATCCGTTATTTGAACTGCAAGCTGGATAGGAATTAGGAACTCTATTTTGGTGTGGCTAAAACAAAAATAATAAGCTCATTTAGGAGAGGGAGCCTTATATTGTTTATGGACACTAGTGTTTGAGTGTGAGTTGTGTCACCTAATAAACATCAAGAGTGAACCAGATAAACCCTGTAATGCCTCAGAGAATCCCCTGACAGGCACCAAAGAGTAGGGTCAGGAACTAGGCCCCTGCTGTTTTTCCATCTTATCCTCAGAGCCTAGGCCAGTGCCAGACATATGAAAGGGCTTGAAACAAACCACCAAACCAAAAAACATTGCTGATGAAATGGATCCTTTGTGGTTCCCCAATATTAGCACTCCCTCTTAATTAGCAGATAATGTAAAAAAGAGGTATCTGAATTTGTTAAGCAGAATCGTTTTTATATTATTCCCTATGTTTATCTTTATTCAAACTTCGTATTTCTGTATGCTTAATTAATGGTAGAGCCCTAGTTCAGTGTGCTACCAACTGATATGATATGGCTCTGTGTCCCCACCCAAATCTGATCTTGAATTGTACTCCCATAATTCCCACATATTGTGGGAGAGACCCGTGGGAGATGATTTAAATCATGGGGTGGTTTCCCCCATATTGTTCTCATGGTAGTAAATAGGTCTCTCAATATCTGATGGTTTTATCAGGGGTTTCTGCTTTGGCATCTTCCTCATTTCCTCTTGTCGCTTCCATTTAAGAAGTGCCTTTCACCTCCTGCCATGATTCGGAGGCCTCCCCAGCCATGTGGAACTGTAAGTTTTCTTCCCAGTCTTGGGTATGTTTTTATCAGTAGTGTGAAAACTAATACAGTAAATTGGCACCAGAAGTGGGGTGTTGCTGAAAAGATACCCAAAAATGTGGAAGTGACTTTGGAACTGGGTAGCAGGCAGAAGTTGGAACAGTTTGAAGCTATGGCTTCAGAGGATGCAATCCCCAGGCCTTGGAAGCTTCCATGTGGTGTTGAGCCTGCACAGGAGTCAAGAATTGTGGTTTGGGAACCTCTGTCTAGATTTCAGGAAAATGTGGGAAAGTTTGGAGCTCCCTAGAGACTTGTTGAATGGCTTTGCCCTGATAGCGATATGGACAATAGGTCCAGTCTGAGGTGGTCTCAGATGGAGACGAGGAAATTGTTGGGAACTGGAGAAAAGGTAACTCTTGTTAGGTTTTAACAGAGACTGCTGGCATTTTGCCCCTGCCCTAGAGATTTGTGGAACTTTGCATTTGAGAGAGATGATCTGAGGTATCTGGCAAAAGAAATTTGTAAGAAGCAAAGCATTCAAGAGGTGACTTGGGTACTTTTAAAAGCATTCAGTTTTAAAAGAGAAGCAGAGCATATTGGGAAAATTTGCAGCATGACAATGCCATAGAAAAGAAAATCCCATTTTCTGAGGAGAAATTTAAGTTGGCTACAGATATTTACATAAGTAATGAGGAGCTGAATGTTAATCCCCAAGACAGTGGGGAAAATGTCTCCAGGGCATGTGAGAGACTTTTGCAGCAGCCTTTCTCATCACAGACTCAGAGATCTAGGAGAAAAAAATGGTTTCATGGGCAGGGCCGAGGGCCCCCATGCTGTGTGCAGTCTAGGGATTTGGTGCCCTGCGTCCCAGCCACTCCAGCTGTGGCTGAAATGGGCCAACGTAGAGCTCAGGCTACAGCTTCAGAGGGTGCAAGCCCCACACCTTGGCAGCTTCCTTGTGGTGTTGAGCCTGCACAGAGGTCATGAATTGTGGTTTGGGAACCTCTGCCTAGATTGCAGGAGATATATGGAAATGCCTGGATGCCTAGGCAGAAGTTTGCTGCAGGGGCAGGGCTCTCATGAAGAACCTCTACTAGGGCAGTGCAGAAAGCAAATGTGGGGTTGGAGCCCCCACACAGGGTCCCTACTAGCGCACCACCTAGTGGAGCTGTGAGAAGTGGGCTACCATCCTCCAGACCCCAGAAGGGTAGATCTACCTACAGCTTGCACCGTGTGCCTGGAAAAGCTGCAGACGGTCCATGCCAGCCTGTGAAAGCAGCTGGGAGGCTGTACTCTACAAAGCCACAGGGACAGAGCTACCCAAGACCATGGAAACCCACATCTTGCACCAGCATGACCTGGATATGACACCTGGAATAAAATGACATCATTTTAGAGCTTTAAAATTCGACTGCCCTGCTGGATTTTGGACTTGCATGGGCCCTGTAACCCCTTTGTTTTGGCCAATTTCTCCCATTTGGAATGGCTATATTTACCCACTACCCGTATCCCCATTGTATCTAGGAAGTAACTAGCTTGCTTTTGATTTTACAGGCTCATAGGCAGAAGCGACTTGCCTTTCCTCAGATAAGACTTTGGACTCTGGACTTTTAGATTAATGCTGAAAGGAATTAAGACTTTGGGGGACTGTTGGGAGGGCATGATTGGCTTTGAAATGTGAGGACATGAGATTTGGAGGGGCCAGGGATGGAATGATATGGGTTGACTCTGTGTCCCCACAAAAATCTCATCTTAAATTGTACTCCCATAATTCCCACATGTTGTAGGAGGGACCCAATGGGAGATAGTTTGAATCATGGGGCGGTTTTCTCCTTACTGCTCTTGTGGTAGTGAATAAGTCTTATGAGATCTGATGGTTTTAACAGAGGGTTCCACTCTTGCGTCTTCTTCAATTTCTCTTGCTGCCACTATGTAAGAAGTGCCTTTTGCCTCCTGTCACGTTTCTAAGGCCTCCCCAGCCATGTGGAACTGTAAGTCCAATTAAACCTCTTTTCCTTCCCAGTCTTGGGTATGTCTCTATCAGCAGTGGGAAAATGGACTAATATACCAACATTTGCTTCTGGAAGAAATTCATCATATAGTATAATTGTTACTTAGTGACTGGAAGTCAGTCCAAATTGTTCATCTCATTTATTTGTACCTGGCTTACAGTAGGGATTTAATAGAGATATGGTGAATAGATTTGCTTCAAATGGGTAAAAATAACTGTGAAGTTTAATTTTCTTGAAAACTCTAATGTTTTGCACATTAGTTTTTTTTTTTTTTTTTGCACCATTTCATCTTTCTACTAGTCTTTAAAATAATGCTGTATAGCTCATGTCCTTCTGATTGTGAAGATAAAGTTTGTAAAATAAACCAATATGTCCTTTCTTGTGGTTGGGGTTAGACAGTAAAACAATAACTAGGAAAAATACAACTCTCCATTTATCTGGTGGTTATCTTCCAAAGCACTGAAATAACATCCAGAGAAACTATAAGACTGCATTGATTCCTTTGTAGCCACCCTGTAAAGGTGTTCTTTGTAAAGAACAAAGAACAAGAAAATAATGCCATTCTGGTATAAATTAGGATATTTTTGAGTAAATGTAACAAAACCCATTTAAAGTATCTTAGATTAAAGATTTATTGAGTCTCATACCTAAGAGAGGAATTTATTGACTCTCATACCTTACAGCATCAGGCATGGCTGGATCAAGTCTCCAACAGTGGATCAGGATGGTCTCTCTTTTACTCTCTTTTTCTCAGCACTAATAACTCTAGCAAGGTAGGATCTAGCTTTAGTCATATGACACTGAACCAATCATTTTGGCCTGGTGGATGGAGAATTGTTTCTGGACAAGCCTGCATCATTTGACCTAGTCCTGTGACCAGGGAAAATGGTCAGTACTGGGATTGAGAATCCCACCAGTATCATGTGAAGTGGGGATTGGCACTTCCTAAAGCAAGAAAATTGTCTGTCAGAGCTGAGCCACAGAGAACCAGAATCAGGGCATCTCATGTTATTACCTGCAGAGTTTCTGTCTCATACTCATTCCAGACATTGAACACTGACTTGAAAATCTTTTTTCATTGGCTTGATAGTGATATGCATGAAGCTGACCTGCCTACCAGCCACTCACCTGAGCTTCAGTGTTTTTTGACTCTTTAAAATGCCATTAGTTTCTTTTCCATTCCACTTTTCACTCTGATGTCTATCACTTGGACGTTATTATTACCTGAAATGACTTAATTCCTGACATCCTAAATTATAGTCTCACCCTTTTGACCATGACTTTTTATCCATTCAACTGTCTTAAGCCCTCAATCTCACTACATTCTGTTCATTGACTCTGCAAGCAAGACCTCTGGGATCGCTACCTTTCTTAGTGTCACAAGTTCCATACTAATCTGCACTATATGGTTGATCTCCTGAAATACTTCCTTGAACATCCCTTCTTCCTTATCCATGTCCTACCATCATGCCTGTATTAGTTTCCTAATGCAACTGCGTATCACAAACTGGAAGACTTAAAACAACATTTACTCTTTCACAGTCTGGAGGTCAAAAGTCTAAAATTAATATCACTGAGCCAAAATCAAGGTATTAGCAGGACCGTGCTGCCTTGAGAGATTCTAGGGGAGAATCTTTTCCTGACTCTTCCAGCTTCCAGCAGCTGTCACCATTCCTTGGCATGTGGCTGCACCACTATAATTTTCAAAGTCAACATCTTCAAATGTTTCTCTGCTCCATCATCATATCACTTCCTCCTCTGTATGTGTGTCCCATCTTTCTGCCTCTCTCCTGTAAGGACAATTGGGATGGCCTAATTATACCTGCAATATTTTTTCTTTTTTGTTTCTTTTTTTGGGGGTGGGAAGGGGGCATATGAGGTAGGTTCAAAAGATTAGGGTATCAGTATATTTTGGGAAGCCAGTTTCCAGCCTGTCACAATACCTATGTGGCTCTGGGGTCACCAAACTCCAGAATCAGTCAATGATTTGTCTCCTACTTGTCTACTATTTGCTGAAAAAAAAAAAACAAACAAAAATCCAGATATGAGAGTCACTACTAATTAGCAATTTTTACACTCAGCTTGATAATCTTTTCACTTTTTCAAGATCAAATGTCTCCCCATCTATTTATAGTAATATTCCTATGCATCCTACACCTCTTCTGGTTCCAGCAGTAAATGTGTCTACAGAACCATCTCATTTCCTCACAGGACAGAGGAATTTTATCTGCCTTGTTCAATCAAAACCACATGCTTAACTCCTAGAATGAAGTCCAATGCATAGTAGGCACTTGATTGGTATTTATTTACTGGCTTATTTCAGTAAAAGAAAAGAATGTTCCATTTCTCCAGTGTTTTTAATCCCACTTCCTAATATATCTTGATTCCCCTTTATATCTATAATTTTTCTGACTCCCTCCCTTCCTTCTCCTCCCTGTCTCTTCCTTTTTTTCCTGGCTGCCTCCTTACATCTTATAATGCTTGTCTCATTCATCCTTAAAAAATGCATAAGAAGTCATACTCATTCCACCACCAATAACAGCAGCTTTTACATGCACACACAGCTCTCTCTAACTATTGGCAAATCTCATTCTTATACTCTTATATAAAATTCCTGAAACAGTGGTCTAAATTCAGTCTATATAACCCCTCATCTGCATTTATTCCTTAACTCTTGGCTTCCGCCTCTACCATGCCATTTAAATTGTTCTTTCTTAGGTCAAAACCACTTTGTTTTCCGTGGTTGCCAATATTTTTAAATTAAACTTGCTATTTTGAGCTAACAATAGATTGTCATGCAGTTGTAAGAAATAGTGCAAAGAGATCACCAGGTACTCTTCCCCCTACTAGTATCATCTTGGAAAGTTGCAGCACAATATCACAATCAGGTTACTCACATTGATGTAATCACTGATCTTATTCAGATTTTCCGTTTTCCTTGTACTGATGTGTGTGTGTGTCAAAACTACCATTCATTTGCAAATCCACTGAATAGTTTCCGGTCTTGACATCTATGAATTGTTTAAATTCAATAAATATATTTAATTCTTACTATGAGTTAAGAATTTAAGGGTCTACAAATATTGGTCAATGTTATGATTGTATTAACTCTATGGGGTAAGCATGCTATTATTCCATTAGGTGGTCAGATGAGGCAAGTGAGGCACAAAGAAGTTAATAAACTCACACAAAGAAGTTAAGATGCACAGCTAGTGTGAACAGTGGAGGCGATGCAAGCCCACACAGCTTGATTCAGAGTCTGTGCTACTAACACTTTCTCCTTGTGACTTCTCTGGACCTAACTGAAGTCTCTGCTGAGTTTGGGAGTGGAGACCATGAGTTACTTGAATGTCTCTTCTTCCTTGATTCCTTTGATATAATCTGCTGCTTTTCCTTTTATCTCTCTAACTACTTTTTCCTGGTCTTGTTCAGGGACTGCTCATCCCATTCTTGTTTTTTAAATGTTGCTCTCCCCCAAGGCTATGCATTCATCTCCCTGGTTTTTTCACTAGGTATTTTCCTTGGGAGATCTCTATACCTATGTGCTAAAGGAGCACAAACCAATAGCTGTAAGCTTAGACCTCTGACTTGAGTTCCAGACATTTTCTAATTATGGGTTTTCCAACTTCTCTGGGATATCCCTCAGAAGCTTCAAACTTCATGGTGTCGTAAGCTGCACGAATCCATCTTCATACCTTTTTTCTGTAATCCACAACCTCCACTGTTACAAACTTTCATAAACTGGGTGGCTTAGAGACAACAGAAGTTTTTTACGTTTCTGGAACCGGGAATTCCAGGATTGAGGTGCTAACAGATTTGGTGACTGGTGAAGCCCCTCTTCCTGGTTCATGGAAGACCATATTTCCATTATGTCACTAAGCCATGGTGAAGGAGGTACAGCAGCTCTTTGGGGCCTCTTTTATAAGGACATTAATCCCATTCATTAAAAAGTTCATTCTTATGACCTAAGCAGCTCCTGCTACATTTTGTGTCCCCACCCAAATCTCATCTTGAATTGTAGTTCCCATAATCTCCACGTGTTGTGAGAAGAGCCCAGTGGGAAGTAATTGAATCATGGGCCAGTTGCCCCCATGCTATTCTCATGATGGTGAGTGAGTTCTCACAAGATCTGATGGTTTTATAAGAGGCATGTTTATTTCCTCTTCTGCCATGATTACAAAAGTTTCCTGAGGCCTCTATAGCCCTGTGGAACTCTGAGTCAATTAAACCTTTTTTATTTTGGACTGTTCTTTATAGCAGCCTGAGAACTGACTAATATACCTCCCAAAGACCCCACCTCCCAGCACAAACATAATGGAGATGAGGTTTCAATATATGAATTTGGAGGCCACACACACTTTCAGTCTACAGTATAAAACATTTCCCCAAAGAAGATCCATTTTTTTTTCATGTGTTTGATCTAAAGTAATCATGCCTTCCTTCATTTATAATTACCCTATAATGGTCACCAAAATGGAGAAATAGTTATATATGTAATAACTGTGCTCCTATGTATTTAACATATAATCTACAATAATATTTGGTTCATTGTTGATTTGGAACTGATGAACTGGATTTGTTTAGCTGTCATAAATATGTCATAAAATGGACAGTGCCTAGCACAGTGGCATAAAATGGAAAAAAAAAACATATTTATGGTAGAATTGAGCAAATAATTTCCTAATGCTAGAATTAAGGAAATGGTTCTTAAAGAAGGAGATATTAGTTGTTGGAATTAAAGTATAACTAGAAACAATAAATTACAGCATTCTAATTCTTTTAGAAAAGGATCTATTTTCATATGAGCATTGTAACTACTGAAGGAATTGCTCCTTATCTTACTCAATATATTGGACTATAGAACAATTTTGAGAGGTTATATAGGGAGTAAACCACCCCACACTTCTCATCTCCCAGCAAAGATAACAAGAAACTGAAAGTGAAGCTCCCATGATTTAAATCCAAACACTAATCTCCTGGAATGCATTAAGGTTAACAACTGGTAAACCAGGAAATGAAAATATCTGTGAGATACTAGGAAGAAAACATGCATTGTTTTTCCTTCATTATGTGGCAAAAAACATAAAACCTTTATGCCTCACTAGAGAGAATAAGAATTGTTATCATAAACTCATATAAGTTTTGAGGAGAATCTCTTGCTGATTAAAATAATACCTTCATCATATTTGCAAATAAATGTCTAGACTATCCATGAGCTCTAAAAATGAAAAATGTAGAGATGGAAATGAAAAGTGAATGTGGTAGAATTTGTTGGGATTTGAGGCTCTTTTCTAAGCGTGGAGATTCTGGACCTTTATCAGAAGACAAAATTTGTATATATTAAATAGATAAATAAGCAGTATATTAAAACAGGTAAACAGAGAGTAATAAAAGTTAGACTGCCACAGTTTCAGGGAAAACATAGCCATATGGAGATTAGATAACACCTAATAGCTGGCCAGTATTTCTCCCCTCCTGAAGGATTCTTAGCCCCTAAGGTAATATAATGGAGACCTTATTAGCACTTTCAGTAATACCGAGACTTATTCTAATCATATGTACCATGTACAATAATACATTGTAAAAATGTCCATCATCATTATTTTTAGTTAATGTATGTATTTTTGAAGACAGAGTCTCTCTGTCTGTTGTCCAGGCTAGAGTGCAGCAGTGACCATAGCTCACTGCAGCCTCAAACTCTTGGGCTCAGTCCTCCCACCTCAGCAATCCTCCCACCTCAGCCTCCTGAGTAGCTAGGATAAAAGAAGTATGCTACCACTCCTGGTTAATTTTTATTTTTTTAAGAGACTGGGTCTCACTATGTTGCCCAGGATGGCCTTGGACTCCTGGCTTCAAACAATCCTCCTGCTTTGATCTTCCAAAGTGCTGGGATTACAGGCATGAACCACTGTGCCTGGCCCAGCCTCATTATTATTAATCATTAGCAAAAGCAAAGAAAAAATGCAGAAGTAACTCCTACATACAAGTTTATAATCTTGCGTTATTTACATTGTAATCCATGGCAATGTGAGTTTATTCTGTGTGCTTGCTTGCTTTTATTTGCTTTTACGTTTTGGAGACAGGAACACAAGACTTTAATTTCCACATACGTTGAAACTATTGTTCACTTGAAATAAATTCATATGCACAAAGAATATAACAGCTAATTAGTGGAGAGTTTCTATAAAGGCAAGACGATGTCTGCTTTTTCCCTTTTGTTCAGTTTGCAGCAGAGAGCCTGGTACACAGTAGATGCTAAATAATTATGTATTGAATAAATAATAAACCAGAGGTAAAAATTCAACTCTGGTAGGGTAAACAGAAAAGAGAAGGTTATTGATCTTTTAGAATGTGATTGGGATTTTGCTGGGCACTTGGTATAAATCATCACTTAATTCTCTCCAGAGCTCTGAAACACAGATATACTGTACCTACCTTATGAATGGCAAAGACCTTGATTCTTAACATAACTAGCAGGCCCCGAATTAGCCAACCTTGTCTCAGACCGAATACCCCAGGCACATTTGCCATCTCTTTAGTCACTGATCACATCACAGGTTTTTGTACACAATGTTCCTTTGCCTCTTCCCCAGATCTATCTCTTGCTAATTTTTACTCATCCTTCAGGTCCTTACTTAAATGTCACTTCCTCAGGGAAGTCTACCCTATGGATTAGGCCTTCCGTACTTGGTTTGTAGCACTTATCACAAGTGTAACTCAATGATTATTTTCACAGAACTTCGTTTTATGTGTGACGTCTCTGATAGTCGTCAAACTCCAAGAGGGATTTTTATCATCTGTCTTGATTGTTTTATCTCCATTTCTTACACTGTCTGACATATAGTATCAAAAATCTGTCCTGCATAAATGAATGATGATAAAATCCAGCTTGAAGGAGTTTAGTAACTGATTCAGAGTACCAGGCTAGCAAGTGATATGAATGGCTCATTAAGAGAAGGGCTGTTAAATTCCAAAAGCTACAACTGAGAGTAATAACTAAGAAAGTGGAAGATGGGTGTGGTGTTCTAAAAATCCTCTGAGATTAAAGAAGCAGATGGTATTTAACAAGGATAAACATAACATCCCACATTACATGAAAACATGGCAAAAGCTAACAGGTTATAATGAGCGTCATTGTAGAAACAATTCCCTCCGTGGGGAATGTGTAGTGGGTGTTTATACATCCAGGCATGATGCTAGACATTGTACATGGGTTATCTTTATTTAAACCTTCTAATAACCTTAAGATAGGGTAGTATCATTATTTTCATCTTAAAGGTTTAAAATGTTCTGTCAAATAGCAAAGCATGGTCAAGCAACTTTGACCCCAGAGCCCACATACACGTAACCATTTCATAAGGTTTTCAGGCTCAAGCTTTGGAACTTTTGTGGCATTGTCTTGCTTATTTGTTTTCTAAGATCTACAAGTTTTTGGTGGCTAAATTAAAGGTGGCCCAACTGCCAAAAAAGCGATTGTGAATTCAGACTGACTATTTGAAATGTAGTATCCAAAATTGAGATCAGAGTCTCTGGGCCCCATTCCCAGAAATAGTTAAATTTCTAAATTATCTAATGTAGGGATAAGGCAGTCACTGTTCATAAAAAGGAAAGAGATTTCTTGAAAGAAATTTACCCAGACAGGAACCAAGCTTAGGAAAAGAACAATCCCTAAAGAAAAAGAACGAGAAATCGCTTTTCTAGCTATCATGGAGGACACTACTTCCCCCTTGTGCCTCAATATGATAATACAACTCTGAGAATGTTCGGAAGTGTCCTGCCCCTCCCTGCTTGCTTAGAGTCAGCAGGCCATGGAGTTTCCTTTTGGGTCATCTTGCCTGGCATGGGGAGGAGAATTAGCCTTTACTGTCCCACCTGAGAGCCCAGAAGCATTGAAATCTTAGACACAGGTTCCTTTTAGGCAGCTTCTGTGATCCTTGGTAATTGTTCCCTTCACAGCCTCTGAAGAAGAACTAGGAGAAAGCAAAGGAAGGTAGAAACTTCTCAAGTATTTGCAACAAACAGAACTTAGTTCAACAGAATAACCTTTTGTTTTGTTTTGTTTTTACCTCAGAGACTCAGGGCTGCTCCTGGAAATGGTAGTTCACTGAGGGAGAAATTTGTGCAAAAGGGGCAAACTATTCTTTTCTCAGAATGGCAATAAGAAAGAGAAAGGGGCCAGGCGCAGTGGCTCACGCCTGTAATCCCAGCACTTTGGGAGGCTGAGGCAAGGTGGATCACCTGAGGTCAGGAGTTTGAGACCAGCCTGGCCAACGTGGTGAAACCTCATCTCCACTAAAAACACAAAAATTACCCAGGTGGGGTGGCAGGCACCTGTAATCCCAGCTACTCAGGAGGCTGAGGCAAGAGAATTGCTTGAACCCAGGAGGTGGAGGTTGCAGTGAGCTGAGATCGTGCCATTGCTGTCCAGCCTGGGCAATGAGACCGAAACTCTGTCTCAAAGAAAAAAAAAAGAAAGGGAAAGGGAAAGAAATGTATAATAATATGTGTTTAGAGCTGAATCTGACCTGTTCTGAACCTGCCTCACAAAAGCAGATGGTCAGAGACCTTGAGGTCCTGTCCTCCATCCCCTCCCCTGGGACATTTCAATTTCTTTGTAAAAAAACAATTCAAGTTGTCATGCTGTTTTGCCCTGAGGGTTTCAATATGATATTTATATATGTCAGAATTTGAATACTAACTTCTTCCCCCATAGTAAGCTACTTCAGATGAGGGCCATGCTTGTTGGTTCACCATTATGGCTCCTGTGTGAAGTCAAGTACTTGGTATATGAATATTTGTTGAACATATGACTAATACTTTGTGTTTTAGTGATTAATAGGATTGAAAGACATTGGGATAAAAGTTACCCCTTAGTTAACATTTCCCCCCTCAGGTGCACTCACCTTTCAAGCTTAGGAAGATGTAAAAGCTTTATAGTCAAACTGAAGTTCAAATCCCAGTTCCACTGACCTTGGGAAAGTTCTTTAAACCTCCTTGTGCTCATTTCTTAAACATCATTTGGGAAAACATCTACCTCTTCCACTTGTCAGGGATTTAATGAGAACATGTTTCTCCTAAACTACATGGCTCAGTGCCCAGCGGACCACGAGTGGTCTTTAAAAGTTAGTTTTATTCATCTCCAATTCTTGTGCTTTCTCAAAGTGTCTTTGGATATACTTTAAAAGACGTTCTTCAAAAATCTGGACCTACACAAATCAAATCAACTGCATATGTGCACCCACCACTGTAATCTATAGATGACACTTCTTTGTCCAACAGACGTTTCACCAAACTTGTCAGCAATCTGTAAACTCAAATCATTTTTATTTTCTCTTTCTGTAAAAAGATGTAATACAATGACAAGAAGGTTGTAGCTTATGTTAGAATTCTTTTGACTACAGGTGACAAAGAAAATCAATAAAAAATGGCTTGCACACAAGGAAAATGTGTAATCTCACATAAGAAGTCCAGAGATGATAGTCTAAATGAAATTATCAAGGGGCCAGAACCTAACCAATTCAGTAGGCAAGGGAAATCAGACTGAGAGAGAATAGATTGTTGCAAATATCCAGCAAAAAAAAAAAAAAAAAGTCTTTATACAATCATGTATACATAGATGAATGTATGTGTATACCATCATATCCATATAGTCATCCCTCTGTATTCTTGAGGGATTGGGTTCAGGACGCCCCATGGATACCAAAATCTGGGGATACTTAAGTCTCCTTAAGTCTCCTTATATGAAATGGCATAGTATTTGCAAATAACCTACACATTCTCCATATACTTTATATGATCTCTAGATTACTTGTAATACCTAATACAATGGAAATGCTGTGTAAATAGTTGTTATATTGTTTTTAATTTGTTTTATTTATTGTTTATTTATTTATTGAGACAGAGTCTCACTCTGTCGCCCAGGCTGGAGTGCAGTGGCACAATCTCGGCTCACTGCAACCTCCACCTCCTGGGCTCAAGCTGTTCTCCTGTCTTAGCCTTCCCAGTAGCTGGGACTATAGGCACACACCGCCATGCCTGGCTAATTTTTTGTATTTTTAATTGAGATGGGGTTTCACCGTGTTGGCCAGGCTGGTCACCATTCCTGACCTCAGGTGATCCACCTGCCTTAGCCTCCCAAAGTGCTAGGATTACAGACGTGAGCCATCAGCCCACCCTGTGATTTATTTACATATAATTTTTTAAATATTTGCAAGCCAGTTAGTTGAATCTGTGGATGCTGCACCTGTGATACAGAATGCCTGCTGTATTTTATTATATTCTTTCTGATTGAAACACTGCGTGTTTCTTGTACGTACAATTCTTTACTAATTTTTTTTTTTTTTGGTCAGTATCATTAGGCTGATGTTATGCCAACTTGAAAGTGATCTAATCAATTAGTAAAATCTAAAAGAAAAATATTTCTGCTCTGGATATAGGCAGACATGCTCTAGACAAGGAACACTTCAGCATAGGGATACTATTCTTAGCACTCATAAAAAATACTGAATTTTGGCCTCACAGCTGGTCTTTCCACTGCTGAGTCTACAGCCTTGACAGAATGTAGTCCTTTCAAATCACATTAAACCATGGCAGGTGCCAAGAAATATAGTTGCTAGTTGTGGTGGATACTCTTGTGAGTATAACTATAAAAAAAAGACTGTTGTTAAACAAAAACTGCTATGAAAACCAAAATCAACTCGTGTTCAGAAGAAGCTGGCTGTGGTAGGTATTAATAGGTATCTAAAGGTAGCCACTCAAGATCCCTGTCTCCTGGTTATTCAATCAATTGCTAATCAAGGTACTGCTGGGATGAGATTTTGCAGATATAATTAAAATCTCTGGGTAGTTGACCTTAAGATACAGAGATAATCTTGGTAGGCGTGGTCTAATCACATGAGTCCTTTACCAAAGGGGAAGTCAGAGAGAATCTGAGTGTGAGAAGGACTCAACAGGCCTTTGCTTTGCTGGTTTGAAGACGGAGTGAAGCTGATAGAGAAGCCCCCAGTGAACTGCAAGGTTACAGGGACTGAGTCCTACAACCTCAGAAGCTGAATTCTGCCAACAACTCCAGTGAGCTTGGAAGAGGACTGTAAGGACCGCATGAGAACCACACCCAGTTTCAGTGTGAGACTTGAGTAGAGAACACAGCTAAGCCATGTCAGATTCTTTTATCCCTCAAAACTCTGAGATAATAAATGTGTGTTGTTTAAAGTTACTAAGTTTATGGTAATTTTGTATCTAGCAATAGAAAACTGATACATAGGCTTTCTCTTAGGACATCATTGTCTCTTTTTTTTTCACTAAATGGTTTTGGGTGCCTACGGAATTTAACTATAACATAATTTTTTAAAAGACCCTGACAAAATGGATACTCTCTTTGGCTTAAAGTTGGGGAAATGCTTTTAAAAGTCTCCCTAAATCAAACAGTTCTACATGCATTGCACTAAAGATTCAGGGATTGGGCCCGATCCCAGGAAGCCTTTTCCTATAAAATTTGGAAAATCTCTTTTTGCAGAATCAACATAAATTACTCAAAGAGAGAATTGTAAAAATAAATCAAATTTGTAGAATGCTTAGTATTGTGCTAGGATCTTTATATACATAATGTCACTTCATTCTCATTTTTTTTTACTATAAGATGCTATTGTTTCCTGCATTTTTAAAGACTAAGACTCAAAGCAGAACTTTTCCATTATTTCTTTGTTAGTTGTAGAGCTGAAACTTGGGACAGTTTTTTTTGGCTGTAAGTCTCATATAATTCCCTTCTTTCATATGGTTAAAGATCAGAACTAGAAGGGGAGAGAGCCTTTCCCTCACACCTTGGATATCGGCTTCATCCTGAGTGACCTTGAGACCTCGTGGGGCTCGGAATGTGTCTACATCTTTGCACTCAGGCAGCTGAGTTGAATCTTGGTCACCCAGCTTTCATTCCATTTCCAAGGATAGTATCTAGGTCAGTCTTTTCCCACCATTGGCTGTTGCTTTTTTTAATCTGCAATTCATGTTTAACCACTTTGACCCCAGGAGTGTGTTCAGGAAATGGAAGAGGTAGTTAATGCAGATTTTGGAAATATGAAAATACCCAACATGTTGAGTATATTCAGTTTTTAAAATTGGTTGGGTTTCTTTCATCCATTGTCTATTTTAATTTTCATTTCTTTTTTTTTTTTTTTTTTTGAGATGGAGTTTCCCTCTTGTTGCCCAGGCTGGAGTGCAATAGCACAATCTTGGCTCACCACAGCCTCTGACTCCCAGGTTCGAGTGATTCTCCTGCCTCAGCCTCCCAAGTAGCTGGGATTACAAGCATGTGCCACCATGCCGATTTCGTATTCTAAGTAGAGATGGGGTTTCTCCATGTTGGTCAGACCGGTCTTGAACTCCCAACCTCAGGTGATCCATCCGCCTCAGCCTCCCAAAGTACTGGGATTACAGGTGTGAGCCACCACGCCTGGCTTAATTTTCATTTCTTTTACTTACCTGTGATGTTAGTGTTCCTTACCTGTTATATCAGATGAGAACATTTAGACTGAGAAGGAATAAATGACTTGCTATGAGTTTAAACATCTCACCATAACAGAACAGAAATGTATAGCCAGTTCTAGTTCTTAGTGATCAGCTATTATGCTTTGAAAACTGAAAGATTAATCCTATGATTGTTAAATTAGCTTTTTAGAGTAGTTTTATACTATGTTACCTTTTTATTTTGAAATAAGAAGTGTTTTTCTTGATCCTAGCCGTCTCCCCTTAATCTCTGCTATCATAGTCATTGTGGGCAATCATGGGGGTATCAGAGCCCCCATGACTATCTTGGTCTTGGTCTTGGGAGTTCTAAAAATTTAGGCACAAGTTTTGAAGGACATTACCAGAGCAAATTTATTTTCTAATTTATTAAATGCTAAGAAATGACTGAACATTTATTCATTCAGCATATTTTTAGTATTCCCCGTTATAAACACTGTAAAGGTTAATCCCTGCCCTGAAGATATTTACTAACTCCAAAGAGAGCAGAGAAGTCCACAGAATCTGGTGATATCAGCAGCACAGGTTATAGAATTGTGTCATTTAAATTTGGAAAATTATCCTACAGTTACAGAATGCCAGAGAATCTCTGCATTGTCATACTACATGCTAGGTACTATTTTGACTGGTATACTGAGCATACTTACTACCTTGTATGTCCTCCTTAGCACCAGGGTGGGGTGTGAGAGTTGATGAAATATATAGATGCTTAAGAGAAGTGGCATTATGGGTATCATGAAAGGATCCCCAAATAACTATTTATTTCACAAGCACGTTTAGTTTTGTTTTTTTCTATGAAATATTTTACTATAATTCTTTTTTTTATTCCTGAAGAAGTCTTTAAATGTTTAATAACAATTTTGATCCTGAGGAGAAGAAACATACCAGAACAGAATGATTTAGGGGAAGAGAAGATTCCAGTTAATAGAGTGGGCAAATGTTATTGGAATGGATAATATTATAATTATATGATGTTATTATACATCTGATTTGCATACCACTGCAACTATTCCTCATGCATTTCAACAGAGCTCTGAAAACTTTCCAGGAAATGCTGAAAGGTTTTCCTTGTGAAAAGAAGCATAAGAACTCATGAAGCACTCACAAAATATGTTTCTTAGCAATTTCTTGTGCATACACGGATCTTTCTCCAAAGCACCCTTCCCAACACTTCCCATGATGATTTCAAGCATACTCATGTAAGCATCGCTGGGGAAAATGTTCATTTAAATTAATGAATAAGAGGCTCTTGGGTTTCTACTGATATTTACTTCCATGATGGTGGCCTTTATTCTTCTCAGCTGTCACTTACAATTACGATATACCTATCTTTTAGGGTAAACTCTGATGATATTAGATAGAGTGAGTTCAACTTATAACACTAGAATAGAAGGCAGAATTTATATCTGCATCATAAGCTCATTGGATTTCAGACTTGTGTTATTCTAGATTCAACCATTTTGATAAATACAATTTAACCTTGGTCTACCCACATTGATGTTACAGTGACCCATTGCATGATGGAGTTCTGCTTGCCAAATCCTAAGCTATTATCATGGTACTAACAGCTAATACTGAGTGACCAAATATAATGCGCAAGGTAGAGGCCTAGGATAATAGCATACATAATATGCATATCTTATTCATTCTCATAACAGCCCTCTGAGGTCAGTGTCTGTCCCCATTTCACAGAGGAGAGCAATGAGATTTAGATTAAACAGTTTGCCTGAAGCTACACATCTCCCAAGTGGCAGAGCAGGGGTTCAACCAGGCCTTCTACTTAACTCTAGAGCTTAAGAATATAAGCACTGTACTTGATTCCTTTAAATACCACCTGATTGAAAAAAAAAATACCAGCTATTGTATAGACATGAAGACATTTGCAGTATCAAAGCTTAGTCCTAGACCTCAGGAAACCTAGACACATGGTCAGGTTCAGCAGCCCACTCTGTGGCTACAGTCAGTTCCTGTAACCTCCTTAACCTCGATCCCCTCACCTTCAAAATGAGGCCATTGAATTGAATTGTCTCTGAAGTTGATTTATTTTTGTTTTTTGAGATGACGTTTTGCTTTGTCACCAGACTACAGTGCAGTGGCATGATCTCGGCTCACTGCAACCTCTGCCTCCCGGATTCAAGTGATTCTCCTACCTCAGACTCCTGAGTAGCTCAGATTACAGGCATGTGCCACCACGCCCAGCTAATTTTTGTATTTTTAGTAGAGATGGGCTTTCACCATGTTGGTCAGGCTAGTCTCAAACTCCTAACTTCAGGTGATCCACCCACCTTGGCCTCCCAAAGTGCTGGGATTATAGACATAAGCAACTGTGCCAAGCATCTAAAGTTGCTTTAAACACTCAAGTTTCCTGATTCTGTGATCTATAAATTAGATCTGCTGTTTTCTAATTATGGGAATGTGGTGGCCCCTCTCTAAAAGAGTTCATTCATTTGTAAAATGGAGTTAATATTAACATCTATCCACTCCCATGAGATAATCCATGTAAAACATTTAATGCAAGGCTTGGAACATAGAAAGTGCTCATGTGTATTAGCTTATCTTCATCAGTATCACCATTGTCATCACATTAGTAATTATAAAATATCAATACTAATAAAGTATTACTTTATGCTGATTATTACAACAGCAATAATGCCTTATTAGAATTGACAGTAGTAGTAGCATAGTATTCATTGCATATCTACAACTAATCTTCACCTCACATGTGTCCCCACATGGCCTGAGAGGACTGAAAAGATTCATCAGGGAACTCAGTGATAAGGCCCCAAAAGGCAACTGTTTCTTCACCAACTGGCAAATCCATGGCACTTACATTGCTAAGAAGACCTCATACCACATTTATTGTGTTGTGATCCTATCACAGTGAAGGGTTTCAGAGTCAATAAAAGAAATGAATTGTCATCACAGATGAATATACCAGCCAGCAGAGCCAAGGAACTCCAGCTCCTAAACATTGGATGGAGCAGTTCATTTGACCAGTCCTAAAAACCAGAAGCTTTTCCTCAGCATGTTACTGTCTAGCCATTTATAGTAACAGTAAAGTGTATGTGGAAAGGAGGAAGGTGGGGAGGTTCTTGTTGCACTAAGGCCAAAGATTTCTAAAGAGAAAAAATTTATTTTCCTTATATCTCTGAAGCTACAATACATAATAAATTTTAATCAGTGCTCCCAGTTTTGATTGAAATGGCTTCCCTTTGTACACGCCTCTCTCCAACGCAGCTGTGATAGGTGCCTCTAGGTACAAAAACACCTTGTATATCTTCCCAAAAGAAGGATTTCCACAGATAACTCACCAGCAGACCATGTTTTCAGACCTAATAGAAGAAAAAATAATAATCTGGAAGGCAAGACAGCATTGCAGTTCATGGAGTCAGAGGTATGAGTTTGATCCCACTAAATGTTATATTCCACAAGAGCAAAAAAGAAATGGAATTTTTTTTTAAGAAATGGAATTTTTAAAATCTCATTCCTGTATCCTCAGTGCCCAGAGTAGTAAAAGGCATAAGGACTATTTACTGACACATAGAAGGCATTAAGTAACTACTTATTGAATAAATGAGCACATAGATGTCTCTATCAAAAACCACATGACTCAAACAAGTGACTTTATTTCTCCAAGCTCATTGTCCTCATGTCTAAATAATACCCACCTTTCAGGGTCGATGAAATGTTAAAAGTGATGGTCTACATGAGAAAGAATGGAGTTGTTTATTTTATTCTCCATAAACCATTGTGATTGTGGTGATCTGGTCCAGCTGACTGCCATCACAGCAACCCTGTCTGCGTGAAAAACATGCAAATTGCTGTATCCCTTGGAGGAACGGAACAAATGCCTCAGTGTCCACTGGTAATGTTCAGAATAATGATCAGATTCATGACGGAAGCAAATTATTGCTGTTTGTTCATGGGATTGTGTGCGTGTCCAATCCCCATGTGATTCTGGTCAGTAGCTCCTCTAGGTGTGAGACTTCCTCGTAAAGTTGCAGTGGCAGCATAAACGGACGCAGCCTTTTTGGAAAGCAACGTGACTGCGCATAGGAAGAGCTTTCAGTGGTTTAAACTCATTGGTCTTATGATTCTCCTTCTGGGATTAGTCATAAAGAAACAACCACAGGTGCAGTCACAGATGGATGCATAGAATGTCAATTACATCGTTATTCCTAGGTAGTGCAAAAATGCCGAAATCACCTCAATATGCAACAGTATGGTAAGTTCAATGGATGCATTATTATGCAGTCATTAAGAATCATGATGTAAAAAATATTCAGGATATTTCATAAAGTTAAAAAAGAAGATAAAATACTATAATTTTATCTTATCAAAACGTTATTTCTACAGTATATATGCTTACATAAATGGCCAATATACTCTTACAGTAGTGGGATTATGAGTGATTTTCATTTTCTTAAATTTTTTTCTATAGAAGATGTATTTTCATGGAATAATCATTTGGTAATAATCAGACAAAATTTCATTAGAAAATAGAACCATAAGGGTTAATAGAAGGTTACAGCAAATTCTCAGAAGATGGATGAGTGAAGCATTTCTCACTTTCCCTAAACCCAGGAACCCTACTGTTTCTTGGATCCTTCTTAGGAAAACCTAATGAAGAAATTCATGCTCAGATGTTTAAGCTTCATTGTATTTGTTTACTTGCGGCAAGTAAATAGTCTTTAAAAATGACACCTGAGAAATAGAGACAATTTATACTGCTAAATGACTTGATAATCATCATATTACAGCATCAGTGGGAGGCTGAGCTCACACCTGTAATCCCAGCACTTCGGGAGGCCAAGGCAGGATTGCTTGTGGCAGGGAGTTTAAATCCAGCCTAGGCAACATAGTGAGATCTCATCTTTACAAAAATTTTAAAAATAATCAGTAAACAAATCATCAATGGGAGAACTATTTCAGAGCACAGACACTTGGACTATTGTTCAAACATGCCACAGGGATAGATATTCCTAACTCTTTACCAAATCTGCATTCTTTTCTTCCTGGCCGTACCAGACTTCTCATTTTGTTTGGGGTAGACACATTAAGTGATCTCTAACAACAAAAAAATGAGAATAGAAATGCTGTATACTGCTTTAAGACCTGGCCCATAAAAAGCTTCCATGCACTCTCTTCAATGTTCTTTTCCTCTTTCTGGATAAGACAATCACAGAGACCGTAGGAGCCATGTGTTAAAGGTTGCCAAATATTCATTAGCTTCTGTCCTTTACTGATTCCAAGGAGAAGAACCATCAATTGATCTGTACATTCACCCAAGACTTTTATGTGAGTAAGAAATATACTACATGCTTTTTAAATGTGTTAGGGGACAGATTGAATATCCCTAATCCCCAAAAGCAAAATACTCTAAAATCCAAAACTTTTTGAATGTCAAAATGACATTCAAAGCAAATGCTCATTGAAGTATTTCAGATTTTCAGATTAGGTATATTCAACTGGTGATATGGTTAGGCTTTGTGTCCCCACCCAAGTCTCATCTTGAATTGTAATCCCCATAATCCCCACGTGTCAAGGGAGAGACCAGGTGGGAGTAATTGAATCATGGAGGCAGTTTTCCCCATGCTGTTCTTGTGATAGTGAGTGAGTTCTCACAAGATCTGATGGTTTTATAAGGGGCTCCTCCCTTTCACTGGGCACTTCTTCCTGCCACCTTGTGAATGAGGTGCCTTGCTTCTCCTTTGACTTCCACCATGATTGTTAAGTTTCCTGAGGCCTTCCCAGGCATGCTGAACTGTGAGTCAATTAAACCTCTTTCCTTTGTAAATTTCCCAGTCTCGGACAGTTCCTTATAGCAATGTGAAAATGAACTAATACAACTGGTGAGTGTAATGTGAATATTCCAAATCCCAAAAAATCTGAAATCCAAAACACTTCTGTTCCCAAGCATTTTGAGTAAGGGATATTTGAAGGCCTACTTGTTGCAAATGCAAGAGTTAACTAATACAGCACATTGTTTATGGTTAACACTATGCTGCACATGCATCCCGGCCAAATTCATTCTTAACAGAGAAGCAGAGAGACCACTTTTATGGAGAGATCACTCCACAAAAGAGGTGAAGAAAAAGAGAATGCACACCGTCTTGTAAATCACTAGCGTCCTTTTCTTACCTATAGGTTAAAAAAATGCACTAGTATCAATTAAAAAAAATCTCTTGGAGTAAATAAAAAAGATCATCCTTCTCTGAACTGACTTTTTAATCAATCTTTTGTCTAGTTTTTGGTCTTTGCCATGGTCTGTATGTGTGTGTCCTTTCAGAACCTGTATGTTGAAATCCTAATCCCCGGTGTAATGATATTTGGAGGTGGGCCTTTGGGAGATGATTAGATCATGTGGACAGAGGCTTCATGAATGAGATGAGTATCCTTTTATAAAAGACCCCACAGAGTTAGCTCACCCCTTCCACCATCTGGAGGCACAGCTAGCAGGTGCCATATATGAACCCGGAATGCGCTGTCATCAAGCACTGAATCTGCTGACCTTGTGGTATTAGACTTCCTAGCCTCCAGTACTATGAGAAATAAATTTCTATTGTTTATAAGCTGCCTAGTCTATGGCATTTTGTTAAAGCAGCCTGAACAAAGACAGTCTTTATTCTTCTAGTTGGATAGAGGTTCCATGAGGGTAGGACCTTTGACTTGTTTATTGTAGCAGTCCCAGTTCCTAGAAGACTCCTATAATTATAGGCATACAGTATGTGTTTGTAGAGTTGTAAACTAATGTAATAATATGAGGTGGATAGAGACAAATGTATCTGGTGAGACTTTCCACCCTGAAACTTGGCCAGCAGTTTTCATTTGGCAGAGAAAAGATCTCCTCTGACACAGATATGTGATTAAACATAAAACACACACATATCAGATAGTCAATTTATAAATTCATTTCACATTATATTTATCTAAGGTATCTAGAGACTGAAGGCAGCTAACAAGTTTGTTGCATGCAGAGGTCCCTTTGCTTGCTATCCTCTTCCTTTATCAGCACCAACTGTAACTCCCAGGCATCTTTCCAGCCCTAACTTTGCACAAGCTTACCACCTGATGGCAGAGAGCCACATATTTACTCTCTCCTTACTATCCCAAGCATATGGCTTAATGTTAAATAGCCAATAAATGACAATTTCAAAGTGTGAGAGGGTCCAACTGCAAAGTGTTTAGTCTTAAAATTGGTCTACTGGTGCCAGCTAGATAGTCAAAATGTTTGAGAGATTGGCTGTATATATACTACCTTCTTTCCTTTTCAGAGTTGTAGCTGTTGATTATTAATTCATTTATGTATTAGGGTCCTTCAGAGAAACAGAATTAATAGGATGTGTGAATATAAAGAGATATACTAAGATATTGGCTCACACTTTATGGAGGCTTAGTCAACTTGATATTTAATGGAGGGATCTGGCAAGCTGGAGCCTCAGAAAACAGTTACAGTTCAAGTCCAAAGGCAGGCTACTGGTGAACAAGGTCCGCTTTTGTTCTCTTCAGGCTTTTAACTGATTTTGTGAAGCCCCCTAACATTATGGAGGGCAATCTGCTTTACTTAAAGAAGTCCAACAATTTAAATGTATTGAAAGTAATAGCAAAAACCGCAATTACTTTTGCATCAATGTAATAAACCTCAACAACACCCCTTACAGAAATATCCAGAATAATGCTTGACTAAACTCTTGAACATTATGGCCCAGCCAAGTTAACACATAAAATCAACCATCACAGTTCACTTGCTTGCTTGCTCATTTGTTTTTGGTTGTTTTCTTCTTTGCTTCTCTTAGGTCCTTGAGGTCATCGTTATTTCCACAGGGGTCATCTAATAAGAAACCTTGTTGTGACCTGGAGAGTCCCAAGTCCACATTCCAGCTTCCCCACTGGCTTAGCATGTAACAAAGTGCTTTGCCACTCAGCGCCTCCAGTTCTGCCTCTGTGAATGGAGCTATTTTGCCTACCTAAGCTCATTATCATGAACAAGTGGGATAAAAATATATTGAGAAGCTCTGTAAACACAAATTCACATGGAAACTGGTAGTTAACACTGTTTATATATCAAAGGTCCTACCTTTCAAAACAACAAATGAGAAAATAGAAAATTCTGCAGGTGAAGCACATTACAGTTGAGTAACTGACTCACTGGAATAAAGAAAGATCAAATTAAGAAAGTCAGTTTATTAGCGAGGGAACAATGATTTTAAGAGTTAAGTGAAGTTTTAAATACCACCATAGGTGATTGGTAAAGATGGTGGGAACAGTATTGAATTTAAAGCACACAGAATATTCATGTCTAAAGTCAGGCTTGGTGGGGAGTTAGCACACCATTCATCCGTCCCCAGGTAACTTAGTCCGCAGTGGACGTTAGGTAGCGTGGGAGTGCTGTGACAGCCAGAGTCACGGGAGCTCCAATCATATGGGACTGCTCATGAGAATCTACTAAAAGGGACTAAACAGAATTTACCACTTCTCCACTTACAATGTACAGTTGACTCTTGAACAACACTAGTTGGAACTGTGTGAGTCCACTTATATGTGGATTTTTGTCAATAAATACAGTTGGCCCTCTGAATTCACAGCTTCAGCATCCACAACCAAATGCAGATCAAAGATACAGGCCAGGAAGGACCAAATTCCGTTATCTGCAGGCTCTGCAGTACTAAGTGTGGGACTTGAGTGTGCATGGATTTTGGTATCCGCGGTGGTCCTGGAACCAATGCCCCATAGAAATCAAGGGATCACCATATAGTTAATATCTCACATGTGATTCAATTCTGGACCATCATGTGATTGTTAGTCTCTACCACTCAGGGGGCCTCTATGCCTCACATGCTTAGCCAGACTGTTTCTTGTAACTCCAAAAGATGGAGGAATTTCCAGAGACTGGGGTACAATTTGCTTGCTCAAATCTTATGTTCTGTACCAAAGCAGCCCTCTTCTGGCACTTTAAAGTTTCTTTTTTTTTTTTTTAAGCAAAAATGCCAAAACCACTCTCAGAGGGCTAGCCTTGCCCTATGGCCCCTCCAGGTCAGTAGTCCAACATAAGTATAGTTCCCAAGATGAATGTCCATAGTTCTTTGATAAGTTAGTCCAGGGACAAAGGTGGGGAAGACTCTCCTCTCCAGAAGTTCAAAAAAAATCATGGGGTTCTATCTCACCCAAGGTCACTTGTTACAAAACCATGTTTTGGGTACACCTGGACATCCTGTTAACAAGCATTAGTATCTATTCCTGCTTTAAGCTTCTTGAGCCACCTGAGATGCTAATGGAGCCATTTTGCCATTGAACTGAGGATTATGTGGGTTCGGAAAATTTTGAGAGGACAGAACCAAGATCCAGCAAAGACCATACTATAATGCAATTTCCTTTTATTTATAATGAAAATATGTGGAAGATAAACGTGTGTTCTTAAAAGCAGCACTGTGTTTCTGAATACATCATACCTAATTTGATACTAAATATGCAAAGATATTTTCATCTACATTTTTTTTCTGTGAGAACTGAAACAAAGATAATAGTGTGCTTTTTATTCCTTTTGCAATAATGGATGAATAGTTAACTTTCTTGGCGCAGCTTTGCGTGGTAGATAGTTCTGTTTCAAAATGTGCAAAAAAATCAGTTTTATGAATATTTTGCTCATATTGCTTCTCTGCCACTTTCCCTAGGAATGCCCCAGTGGTGTTGTTAATGAAGAAACCTTCAAAGAGATTTATTCGCAGTTCTTTCCACAGGGAGGTGAGTGCAAATGTGGACTTGTTAACATACTATCAGAGTTACCATTATGCTTGCAGTGTTGAGTTTAGTTTAATTTTTTGTAGCATAATGCTACATTTTTAATCGTTATGTAAAAGAATTAATGCACAGCATGCAAGTCCATATACTTTTTTATGTATCATAAAAGCCAGTGACTTAGAAATTATCAAATTTCCAAAAGGCTACTCTTCAGTTTAATACAAGTATGACTGCATGTGCCTAGTACTAAGGCCCTCAGATTCACAGTGCTTTTTATTACAAGGTGCTCAAAATGCCACAAAGCTCATTCACATGCAATATAGGTCTCATTTGATTCTCCCAACTCTCAAAATCAGGACAAATGTAATTATCCTCAACTTACAGATATGAAATGTGGGGCTTGGAGAAGGTAAATGGTTTGCTCGGGGCCACATATTGACTCAGTGGCAGATCTGGGTTATAACCTAGATTTTCTGCAGCCTCACCTCGTATATTTTCTGCTGTTCCTCTTTCTTCCAGTAACTCTTTACTGTGCTCCCTCATCTGACAGAATTAAAACCATCCTAGATATCATTTTAATTGGAAAGAAAACACAAGGATAGCGTAATGATAATACATGCATGTTAGTGAAGAGTGAAAAGATATTCTTGCCATTGGACCTTATAGTTTTTCTTTCAACCATCTAACAGATGCCCAACTCATATTTGTCCCACAGCCTACAATGTGCCCGGCCATGTGTGAGGTGCTGGTCATCTAGGAGGAATAAGAGGAATAGGATGTGATATCTGCCCAAATGAATGGTATAGCCTAGTGTAGCAGATGGGCAATGTCAACCTCAAGTATAACTGTGATTATGGAAGTTCAAAAAGTTATATTCTGAGGGCACAGTGCTGGCATGATTAAATTAGCTTCAGGATAGAGAAGAAATACAGAGACTCTACAGATGAGTTGAACCTGAGCTGAAGTTGTTGCCATTCAGAAAGCATCTAATATGTGCCTAATATGTACCCTGGCATACCTCACCATCCAACAACCCTACCTAAAATCCTCTTTTTTTACAGATATACACATGGAAACTAAGGTGTAGAGAGTTTGATATATTTCCAAAATATATAGTCTTTCACTCTCCCATTATACCTCTCAGGAGAAGTTCCCTTCTGAGTATGATGTCTTCCAGCTTTAAAAGGCAGTAGGGACATGACATTTTAGGCAAATGGGGTATAAGCAAAGGATCAGAGCATAGACCCGAAGGTGGGCATTTGCAGGAAATTGCCAGGATTTGGGTATGGCTAGGGTAGAGAGTGTACAATGGAGGGTGAAATGTCCTAGAGAGTCAAGGATGCCATGTGAAGAAATGGGACTTTATCCTTGAGGTGATGCAAAGCCACAGATAAGTTTAAGTGGGATCTGTTACAGTCAGATTTGTGTTTGGGATACATTTCACTGACAGGTCTGTGGAAGATTAACCTGAGGTCAGCAATACTGCAGGCGGGGAGACTAATTAGATGATTGCTACAGGAGGAAAAACAATAAGGTCTTTAACCAAGGACATGCTTAGGAGAAATGGAGAAGTGGGGAAAGATTACAGATATATTTAGATGACAAAAATGGCAGAGTTTAGTGATGAACTAACTTTTTGCGGCATAAAGAGGTGGAGAGAGGAGCCTGTGATACCTTCCAGGATTCCATCATGGACACCAGGTGGCTCATTACAGGAAGAGTAGGGAATAATGATCTCAGTTTTGGACAAGTTACATGTGAGGTACCTGTGGGGATTTAGACTCAATGAGAAGTTGGTAAAAGTCTGAGGCTCAGACGGCAAGTCAGAGAAAGAGACAGAGATTTGAGAATTATTAATCAAGAAGTAGTGGTTAAATCCCTGTTGTAGATGAGGTTACTGGGGGGAAGTATAAAAAGTGGTGAGCTCCATGAGGCCAGCATGAAACTCCAGGACACATGTCAAGGACCATAAGGAAAAGACATCCACAAAGGAGACGGAGAATGAACAGTTTATGGAAATAAACACAAGAGAGATTGATAGTTCAGAAATGAAACAATCAAGTCCAGTAAGGTAAGGATCAGAAGGTCTCTTGGGATGTGGCAACATGGGGATCATTGTTGGACATGATCGGGGCAGCCCAAATTCCCTAAATGAAGTACTAGGGAGTGGAGCATACAAGCAGAAGCCAAATTGGAGAGGGTGAAAAGGAGGATGAGAAGAAAACAGCGACAGCCAATAGAGACAGCACTTATAAGAAGCTTTGCTGGAAGAGTGAAGCAATGAGGAGGAAACTGATCATAGTGCTGCGTAGCTACCAGTGGAATAGTTTATTTTTTAATATAGAAAAGATCGGACACCGTTTATATACAGAGAAGGAGCTGGTAAAGAAGGAAATGTTAATAGCTTAGGACAGAAAGGAAAAGAGATAAATAGGATTCAGATTTGGAGGAAAAACATCGTGATGGGATGGGATAGTGGAGTCCATGAAACTGGAGTTCAGGAAGAAGGTTTTACCTCAAGTCAGGTGGGGACCATCTAGTACTTCCTTTCAACTTTGCCGGCTAGTCAACATAGGGGACAATTGTTTCTCTCTGTGATTATGGCCACAGTTGACTTTGCTGTTGACCTTGCCAACGCTTTTTTTTTTAAAACTACTTTCCACTTAAAGGAACCACCGTCATCTCCTGCCAAAATAAACACAGTAGTCTCCAAACTGACTTCTCTGATTCCGATGACCCCTCCCACAGCCATAGTCTACTCTTAAAATGAGTCAGAGTGATGGATCCCATTAAAATGTAAGCAAATCATGTTACTGCTCTGCTCGAAACCACACCATTCCATAGGCATAAGCCACAACCTACGGAGTGCCCTATAAGTGGTGGCCGCTGTCTCTTGTCCCCTCTCTGCCTTGTCCTCCAGCATTCTCCCACCTGACTCAGTCCACCCAGCCACAGCGGCCCCCTTGCTGTCCCACCAGCACACCAGCCATGATGCTGCTCCTGTGCCTCGGAACTTGCTCTTCCCTCTGCCTGAAATCCTCTTCTCCCAAATACTCATCTCCATATCTCATCACCTTTGCATTTACTCCAATGCCACCTTCTCAGCGAGGCTTGCCCCGACCACTCTACTTAAATTACAACGCCTTCGACAGTCCCCATTCCCTTCCCCTGCTTTATATCTCTCTTCAGCACTCAAGACAATCCAATAATATATCTTTCACTTGTACTATTGTTGTTTATTGTCTTTATCTCTACTCAAATGTCAGTTGCAGAGAACAGAGGATTTCTCCACTTTGTTTACTGCTGTATCCACAGGTCATGGGACAGTGGCTGACAAGTAATAGCACTTGATAAATACTTTTTGCATGAATGAACAAATGACACCCACCTCGCATGGTGGCTATCACTGTACAATGGAATAATATCTGTAAAAGACTCTTTGAAAAGTATAAAGCACTTAAGTATTAGTTGTTTCATATAAAAGTCAAGTTTCTTTTTGGGTTTTAATCCATTTGCTTTTAGGTAGTTTAGTGATTTAAAACAATTTTGTGCCTGACTTGTTAAAACAGATTTTCATTTTTGATGGCATTCAAAAGAATTAAATTAGAATTCTAAGAAAATACAGGAAGACTTGTTATTCAGTGAATTTGGATACACGTTGGATGACAACTCTCCCATCCCATCTCATGACTGCAGTGCAGAGAGGGGGCCCCTTCTAACAGACCACAGACAGGTATTGGTATAGTACCTGATGCCAGGTTGATAATGGGTTCACTGTCTGTATTAACGAAAGATTAATTTGAGGTATTAATTAACTAATATTTTTCTGAATTGTTTAAAACCCATGGATTTTTTAAAGAAAAATTATATTTAATATCTGAGTGCCTATCAACATATTAATAGGCATTAATATCAAAGCACAGATGCAGATGAAAATCTTTGTTATTATTTGATCATTTCAAATAAAGTTATTACATACTAAAACTTGGATACAGCTCCACATTAAAATTGTACCTTTATTTGAAAAATAACATTTCCATGTTAGACAACATCTTCTTAAACAGAGAACATCTATTTTGCAAAGGATTCTTATTACAAAATCCAAAGGGATTAGAGATTTGAGAAAAAATTAGTTACACTCTAAAATGATTTGATTATTCATGTTAATTGAATGCATAAATCTGAATGCATGAGGCATCGCTGAAGGAAATGAAATATTTTAAAGAATTATTTGTTTTGCATTTAAAAAATATATAATACATATAACTTGTTTCATATATGAGGCCAGAAAAAGAAAAATGTCCTAAGGAAGAATGTGATCTCTGATGGCAAGCAAATTCATGTATGGCCATCCTTACACTTCCACGGAGTCATCATTTATTCAGGATGATGGTCTGAATGCAACAGGTTTTCTCATTATGAACAGTAACACTGATGGGTCCATAAATCACAACATCTCACCATTTCCTCCAGGAAAGTGCTTTGTCTTATCTACAGAGCTCTCTGCAATTTGTATTGTGTCAGGCTGTTAGCTTTCTCTATTGCTTTGTGAAGCAGTTTATCAAGCACAACTTGTTTGGTGAGCTGGATGTCAGAAAAACTGGATTGAACAAAAGCCTCTTATTTGCAGGGGATAAAGTATGCCTACTATAAGGCAAGCAGAGAGGAAACTGCTTGTTGGTACTGTTGCTTATATGGTTAGGAAAAAAACCTTTTAAACGCCACATACAATAGAAGCTTTCATGTGTAAGCTTTTAGCTTACAAAACATTTTTAAAGCCCATAAAAATCATAGTTTCCTGGGCTATTCCTGCTCATATTGTAGGAATGCACCTATGTTGACTACACTAGGCATCTCATAAACAGCTGTTGAATGAATGAATGAGTGAGCTCAAGTCAGAATAATCTGTCATTAAATATTTATTAAGCAGCTGCTGTGGAAGGCACTTGAGTCAGATGAGGTCTGTAGACATCACCCACTGAGTATCCCTCTTGTCCTAGGACAATATTTCTAACAATTTTCAGGGTGATTTACAGAGGACTTATTGACAGAAGCTAGTATTCATGCACATGAACTTGCCTTACAATAGTTAGTAACAACATCATGAATTGTATATTCAAATACATGAAGCTAATTCTATTCTTTGTGCTTGCATTGAATGGGAGTAGGGGTTTGGGATAGGAAACAGAAATAAACCAGATTGATTTCATTCTGCAAACCTGGGGCATGATAATCAAGTATATTTGTTCAACTACTATGAAGAATGAACTCAAGGGTTAGTTGGTATATTCATTGTGTTCTGGATATAATTGGGTTAAGAACTTTGGACTAAGACAGTGCAGAGTTTGTGGACAGACTGCCACCACCAAGGTATGTAACCCCAAGTGGTTTACTTTTCTGAGCCTCAGTTTGTTCCTCTCTAAAATGTAGGAGTTGCACCAAAGGAATCCTTGGGTTTTTTTCTACTCTAGTATCTTTTATTTCTAAGAGATTGTATAGGAATATCTTGATTTCATTACCAACTCTACCATGAACTAACTAAGTGACCTTAGTATGTCAGTAAAAGTACCTATTTTTACCTTTGTTCAATGTAAATACAATGCTAAGTAACATCCAAAATGTCTTCCCATCCTAAGACTCTGTAAATTTTGTTGCTCAACTATAAAATCTCAACACTTATTTTTCAGCTTTACAAGTAAAATTGTAAGAAACCGAAGCAATCTCAGCTTAACAAACTCAGTATTTGTTATGTAAAGAAATGTAATCATGAAGACCACCAGGTCATCGACAGAGAAGGGAAATCATTGTTAAATCTTTTAAGCCCTGGACTATACTGAAATCTAGATTCCAAGTAGTTAGTTATTCACTCTGTTAACAAATATTTACTGGGTGCTTAAGAACACAGTCAAGTAAAATCAGAATCATTTTATCCAGTCTTCTGCCTAGCTGGATATTCCTATGCCTTTGCTTCTTCCTCTCATCCAATCAAAGCAAGTAGCTTCATTCCTCTTCTTTAAAACTTTTCACTGTCTTCAATGCCTGCCAGAAGAAATCTCAACTCCATCAGAAGGCCCATTGCTTTTTAGGACATAATTCTCTTGTCTTTTATTGAGCGGAAAATTGCATAAAATTAGAACTCCAGTCACCTAAACACACAACAGAAATCCTACAAAAACAGAAAGTTATATTTAAGGTGAAAAGATGTATTTGTAAAAGATTTGATCATATGTGTTTAAGGTAATTGAAATAAAAGTGGCTTGTCTAGAAAATAATAATAGCTAATATTTACTGAAATTTTAATAAGTGCCTAGGATTATTTCTAAACACTTTGCAAATAGTGTCTCATTTAAACTTTCTAAGATCTCTATGAAGTAAATACTGATATTGTTATTATTTTGTAGATGAGGAAACTGAGCCACACAAAGGTAAAACCACTTGCCTGAGGTCGTGCACTTAATCTTCGGTGAAGGGTAAAGCTGAGATTCAAATTCAGGCAGTCTGATTCTACTATGCTATTACTAAAAACCTCTCTGCATGGGTTATCTAGACTGGGAAGCTGCTTTAACTTCTAAAAGAATTGCCAAGGCCTATTTAGAAGAACAGGGTGTCCTCTGTAACACATTAGTGTAAACCTTGAGAGCATAATTCCCACGTGTTAAGCTTTAAGCTAGAAAAACTCCATTTGAGAAGAATAGTAATTATCATATACCCATGTTATCTTTTTTTAATTAAAAAAATGGCAAACATCATTTGTTGTGAGCCATTATTCACGGTGAGTACTGCTTGCTAAGGTAAAGGCATTTACTCTGATTGTAAAAACAGGGTAACTAGAGACCTGCTTAATGAAGCTCATTATAAAATATTCAAAAACTCCTTTTTTTTTCTCCTCCAAAAGTAAGTTTAACACACCATCTATCAATTCACATCTCCAGAGGGTATTATATAGTTCAAGAAGTGTGTGAAAAAGTACCGTTGAGAGCAAAACAACTTTGCAAGTTGAAACAGGCTGCCAATTCTTGATAACTCTATAATGGAGCTTCCCAAAAAACAGAACTAGGTTTATGGTAATTAAACCCCTGGCTCCATATGCAAAAGGATTTTTTCCTGCAACCTATCTATACTGGATGGACATCCGCTCTAGATGCAACAGTTTTACATAGACCCAATTTTGGTGTTTGATTAGTTCATTGAAAACTGTTAGTAACTCCTGTGTTTAAAAGATGAGTAATTCCTCATAACATATTAAAAAAGGGAGAGATAAGAGAAGATGTTGCTGTCATTTTGAGAAACTGAGGGCACAGTCTGCCGCATGAAATGTGCAGCTTTCAGTAGTGTTCGTTACTACACTGAGGCACTCAGGAAAAATAACACGTAAGGAGGCTGTGGACCCTGAAAGCCAAGATGGAAATTTAAATGACCTCTGATCTCTCTTATCTGGGTAGGGCAATTCTGTACTCCAGCTACTCTGACTTAGCTTCATGACAGCCTATAAAAAGCAATTCATAAAGTAAAAAGTGAATCAATGATAAGTTAAAACCCAATAAAGGTTAAAAGTTATAAAATAGAAATAGATGAGATTTAAAACAGAAGAAAAAAGGATAGAGCCAATGAGCTAAAAGGTTACCATTTTTTTTTTAAGACAAAAAAGGTTAAGATAAAAGGCTAAAGCCCAGGAGATGAAACATTGAAAATAATCATGTGAATTTGATCAAGGGTCAAGCACAGAAGCCCTTAGGAATGAAAGCTAGGCACTCAGAACAAAAAACAATAAGGAAAAAATACAGACTTTTAAATGAAATGGCAGAAAGCCCAGAGATTAAGGAGACAAAGGAGAAAGAGGAGAGGAAGGAAAAATGAGAGGGGAAGAATACCCAATGGAAGCAAACTAAGAAGACAAGCTAGACTTCTGCAGACATACCTGTCCATCATTACCCAGATCCTTGAATCCCACCCAGGACCCAGACAGAGTAGGGGCTCCCTACTTCATGCAACTTCATACAACTAGGAACATGTCAGACCACCCAGTCCCCTTCCCACACAGCCACAGAAACTTCTCGTCACCACTGACCCCAGTCCATCAGCCAACTTTACTGGCTCTGGGCTGACCTGGTGCCGGCTGTGGGCTGGGCTGGTTCTGAGTCAGAAAGATCTAAGTTCATGTCCCAGATTTACTCCTGATTCACTGTGTGACTTTGGGCATGTTTTTCACCCTAAGTCCCAATATCCTTATCTGAGTTGTAACAATGATAAAAGTTCTAATAATGATAGAAACACTAACAGCAACTCATCTTTGTCTCATTAGTAGTATTTTTATTACTTCTAGAGACAGTCTCTGCCAAACACTAAGCAAATTCTAGACAAGTCTCAATCTTCACACCCACCTATGGGACCATTTCCTGTCCCAGTGTTAATCTCATCACCCAAGAATACAGCATTGCTAGCCAGAAACTCATAGAGGATGTTTGTCACCAATGGCCTCTGTGTTGGTCGCTCATTCCCGTGACTCTCAAACTCTAGTCCTCTACAGAAAGAGGGTAAGCAGTTGTGAAGAAGGCACAAACTAAAGGCAGCAGAGTTAATTCTTCTGGATAAAAGAAAGCGTGGACTGCTATCCAAGTCTTATGCAGGATATTGAAACACTGACTTAATGATATTCCCTTTTCACTATTTCAGACTCTACAACATATGCACATTTTCTGTTTAATGCATTTGATACAGACCACAATGGAGCTGTGAGTTTTGAGGTAAGCCCTGGATTATTTTCATATCATTTGTCTTCCGAGTTTAGTCTTTTCAGGGGAAAATGTGAGTTTGGTGATGATTATTTTTGCTCAGGGGAAATGAAGCCCAAGGACATTCCCTTTCTCTCATGGAATTGCTAAGAATTACCTTTCAAAATATGTACAAATTGCAAGCCACCTTTAGTTTATTTTCTAGTGCTTTAAATTGGCTCATACAAGGAGAGTCCATTTCTTCAACTGCATGTGAAAAATCCCAGAAGGCAAATGATTTAACTAACCGTTACTGACACTTCCTTATGGGCCGGTAGCTGTGGTAGGTGGTGGAAATACAAAAATAATAAAGTCAAAAGCCCCTTTGTGGAAGTCTCAGTAAGTGGAACAAACAGGCAAGAAATTCAAGAAATTAAATGTAGAAAAATTCTATATTCACCAGTCTGACAATTCTATGAAGAAATCTCTTTTTAAATTACAAACTTTAAGTGACCTGTAGAGAAAGTTTTTTTGTTGTTGTTTGAGAGAGAGTTTTGCTCTGTCATAAAGGCTGGAATGTAGTGGCACAATCTTGGCTCTGCAACCTCTGCCACAAGTTCAAGCAATTCTCTGCCTCCTGAGTAGCTGGGATTACAGGCACGTGCCACCCTACTTGGCTCGAAAGTATTTAATTTTGTTCATGAACTACTGTGTATAAGCATCTAGTAAAATAAAATATGTCCTATTCACATAGCTTACATATATATACATATATCTATATTTCATATAGATATGTAATTCATATGATTTAAATGGTACGTAGATCATAAATTGTAGTATATTGATTTAAATATTAAGAGATAAACAAGACATGAACTCTGATCAGCTGTGAAGGCTTTTATTTTTGTGAGAAAAAAGTATGAAAAATGTATACCTTATTTATTTGTTAAATTCTGATTTGGTTGTGATTAGTCTCAGAAGTAGCATTATATATATTTTGCTTTGTAATTCCAGTTTCTCTTTTCCATACACACACACACACACACACACACACACATATATATATATATGGAAATGAGATAATTTGGAAGATGCATTTATTTCTGAAAGTGGGGAAGGGTGTATCTTAAATATGAGCAGAAAGTTTGATAAGAGTCCTGATAAATGGAAGCAGAGGATGAATGGGGCCAGCAAGGAAATGGTACCTGCACAAAAGGGGCTGTAGCAGGGAAGCCAGCCCAGTGGAATTGATGGACTAAGTCTAAAGGACAGTCAGGAGCTCCTTAAGAGAATGAAGGCTTGGGATGGAATGGGAAGCAACAGATAGTGGGGCAAAGGCTGGACAGAGTATATCAGTCCTGGGAACCAAGGGAAAACATGTGTAAATCATCAAGAAGATAGAATACACAATTGGAAAGCCAAGAGGGAAGTCTGGGGAAGGAGACAGAGGCCAGATCCTGACATGTCTTAGGCAGGATGCTAGGGAGATTGGACTATCTTGTAGGAGGTGAGGAGTCCTTGTAGAATTTTTGGCAGAGATGTTAATTTACCAGAGCTATGTTCCTGGCAACATGGAGTGCAATTAGCAGCTGAGTATTCCAAGAGTCCAGACAGGAGCTGATGAAAGCCTGAACTGCTGTAAAGGTACTGGAGGTGAAGCATGAAACAAAAAGAAATTAAAACAATTGGTAGAATTGTATTTCAACAGAACTGTCATGTTTAAAAGAAAGGTTCATATGGGCATAGGCAGCTATCTGGGTGCAAGGGCTTTGTGGAGTCAAGATGAAAAAGAAGAGTGCAGCCTTCTGTGATGTCATCCAGCCAGTTGCCACAAGGGCAGGATGAACAGGGGGAGCCAAGAGCCTCCTCACACACACTCTGTGCTCATGCAGACGGGGTACCACCATTAAAAAGATTCTGGGCCCAGAAATCCCAAAAGGCCATCTCCCAAAACTTAAGTGAGAAATATCACTGAGAAGATAAAAATAAAAGCTGAGAGTGGAGAAGGAATGAACTAAGGTGAAGGAATGGACTTAGTCAAGATGGAGCAGGCAGGTTTATCCTGGGTGTAGCAGTTAGTGGAGGGAGAGGAGATGGTCAGGGGAAGAGTGTCTTGGGTACCAGTCTTCATAATGTTTCTTTTGCTAACGGCAGCTTAGGTCACTCCATGATAGTTACTTTCATCATTTCATGATAATGTCGTATTTGTGTTTGCTTCACTTTATGAACAAATTTAATTCCAGCACAGTCTTAATTTAGCTATAATATAGAAATCAAAGGTTTTACCTAATATAGTTAACCTAATATAAACTTTTATAGCTGGATTCCAGAGGGTGAGTATGGCAAAAACTATTAGTGATTCCATTACTTGAAATTACTTATGTAGCAGAAATATACCACCAATTTCCTAGGGCACATTATATCCAATTTTACATGTAAATTTAGTCTGGTGTTAATGATATGGAACCATGCATAACATTGCTTTTATAATATTTATGTAAAATACCAGTAATTGCAGTGAATGTTGATTATAATTTGGGAAATTAGTTGTAATGGTTATATATGATGGAAATGTTGGTAAAATGCCTTTTCTTTTAAAGGAAGACTAATGGCTAAATTAAGAAAGTTTGAATGAAAGTCAAATTTAAAACTAGGCTGTTGCAGTTACTTTTCTAAATTGATTAGCTACGTGGGAAATCTCTAGAAAACAGAAATGGTTAGGGAATGAACACATTTTGAATAGCAATTGCATACTGAGAGGTCCAGTAGAGAGACCATCTGATTCTATCATAAAGGGTAATGCAAGTTTTCCACTTAATTTGCTTAAACCTGAAAGGCAGAATAAATATGATAGGAGGGGCCCTGAATTTGATATGACGGGATGTATTCTCCATTTTGCCACCTAGTGGTTTTGAGACCCTGGGCTGAGTACTAAACCCTCGTGACCTTAGTGTTCATAACTCTAAAACATCAGCAACCAAAGCTACTTAATAAGATAGTATAAGAATGAAAAGGTGAAAATGTCAGTAAAGGGCTTGGCTCTGTGCCTGGCAGAAAATATATTCTCAGTGTTTATTAGATGTTAACTGCTGCAGTTATCAGTTGGGGGATTTTTCTAACAAAGCCAATTAATGACATTGGTCATCTTATTACCCAGTAAGGCAACTACATGCAAATGCATCATTCTAAGCCATAGCAGTCTTTGATTGGCAGGTGGGGAGTCAGGAGCACTAATGTCCCTGTCATAGTGGCCAGCACTGAGGCACTCAGTAAAGGTTTGGCAGATGAACAGAGTCCACAGCTGAACAAGTCCAGGTTATTATAAAGTCAAATCTCTATGCCTTTTCCCTTCTTTTGCTTTGATAAGAGAATGGAAACCAGAATTTGATACAGACCTTCCCGCCCCTTTATCATTTTTTGTACATTAGGAAACAGATATAACCTCCTTTCACATTTACAAGTAATGTAATTGTGGGAAGTCCTCTTTGAGAGTTGTTAAGTTTGCCACTTCCTACTTGAGAGACTTCAATTATCACTCAGAAAAGCATGGAGCAAAAATCTTATAAGCCACATTAAGTTTCTCATTTTTCTTTTGTACAAAATAAGATAGTGATTCCTGTTTTGATTAGCTCTTTACTGATATCATCTCACAAGATAAAAAGAGAGAGGTGCTCAAAGTCCACAGCTATCTTTTAACGTAAATTGTTTCAGGATATATAATATTTAAGATGTGAATTAGATGTCAGCATGTGAATTAGGATACTTTTGTTCACAAGTATTAGAAAATGATACACTAGGTGACAAAAAACAGTATGATAATTTAATTGGCTCACAGGAACAAAAAGGCCAGAGATAGGGCTGGCTGCAACCTAAAGGTGGGACCCTTTAGGGCTGCAAGAAGAGGCCACGCTGCTGGGCTTCATGATTCATTGCTCCTGTTGAGCACGGAAAGAAGCACATCTCTGCCCTACCGTTCCTAGCAAGAACCTGAGTCTGGGGAGTCATTCTTAGACTTGGACTAGGTTTAGTCAAATGCCAACCACAGATCCAGTTGTCCGGCCAAAGGGATAAAATGTGCTTCCTGACTTTGTCCAGGTCATAGCTCTATCACTAGACACAGAGATGCAGTGAGCTCTCACAGAACATCATGGAGTGCCAAATGGAAATTTGGGACCTATTAGGGAGGCAAACAACACAAGTCCATACTTGACTTAAAAGTGCTCTCTCTCTCTCATTGTTACTCTGCTATTCTATGTGGTGGGGAGGTCAATGCCAGTGATGATTGCTGTAGGCCAGTGGTTCTCAAAGTGTGATCCCTGGAAGCTATAGGCTTCCCCTTGGAACACGTCAGACATGTAAATCTTGGGGCCCCAATCCAACCTAATGAATGAATTAAAATTCTTGGGGTGGGGCCCAGAAATCTGTGTGTTAGCAAGCTCTCCAGGTGATTCTGTTGCACATTATATTTTGAGAACAAATACTCTTAGCGTTTTCAAAGACCCTGTAGGTAGCTCCCCTTCCAATTAATGACATATAACTACTATTTGTGAATTAAAAAATATATACGGTCTACATTGATAACCATCAACCTCATCTAGGCTTTTAAAACTGCTCAGTAATCTTTGAATGAGGCTCTATGTTCTTCAATGAATATTTTATACCTTCTGAAAAAGCCAAGGTTTTTTTTTTTTTTTGAGACAGAATCTTGCTCTGTCGACCAGGCTAGAGCACAGTGGTGCATTCATAGTTCACTGCAGCCTCGACCTCCTGGGATAAAGCAATTCCCATCTCAGCCTCCCAAATAGCCGGGACAATTATGTGCACCACCGTGCCCAGTTAATTTGTTGTTCTTGTTGATAATTTGTTGTTAATTTGGATCTGGCCATGTTTCCCTGTCTGCTCTCAAACTCCTGAGCTCAAACAACCCTTCCACCTCTGCCACACAAGTGTTGGGATTACAGGCATGAGCCATCATGCCCACCTGCTGGTTGTGTAAGATGTCTACTCACACCACCTCCAAGGCCTGTCATTACCTTTTCATTATACTGCATTATATATCATCAATAAATAATTATCTAAAATATGGCAGGGAAATAATGTGAGGGAAGTCTGCCCTTCTCTGATTCGCACATCACTTTATTGCCTAGTAGCAGAGCTTCCTCCTCTCTCCTCAAACCTCCGATTCTTACCTCTTCTACCAGGTTCTTCACTCCCAAGCAGCTGACACTTCCTAAAGCTATTAGACAGAAATGCAGTCATCTTTCCAACTGTAAAGCAGCTACTGGCATCCACACCATGTCCTCTGTCTCGTGTATCAACTCCATTCTCAGACTGGCCCATCTACCCGAGGTTCCGGATCCTCCACAACTTCTCAGGAGCATCAGCCCATTTCTGACTCTTACTCTTTTTAGATTCTTCCCTTCAGTATTCAAAGTGCTCCTCATTAAAAATCACTCTTCACTCCTTCTACTCCACTGGACCTTTCTCTATCACTCGCTGGTGACCTCCATGCTGCTGGTCCAATGAACATTTTTCCAACCTCAGCAGCAAAATGAACAATCCTTTCCTAGGGAAATTCTCCATTCTCCTGACTCCCTTCTTTAGTAACTTCTTTTCAAGATGCTTTGCCAGCTTCTCTTCTCTATGCCTGCCAATATTGGAATTCTTTGTGGCCTTCCCTGGAATCTTCTTTTCCTCTTACTTGACATTCTACCCTGAATGCCAATGAGAAGTAGACTAAGTATATGATCCAGTTGCCACAGCACCATATGTTGAGACTATCCTTTCCATAGTTATTAAATGGTCTTGGCACCGTCATTGAAAAATCAGTTGGCCACAGACAGCTGGGTTTATATCTAGAGTCAATTCTATTCCACTGTTCTATCCATGTCTTTATGCCAGTACCACACTGTTTTGATTACTGTAACTGTGTACTGAGTTTTGAAATTGGGTAGTGTGAGTCCTCCAAGTTTGTTTTTCTTTCTTAAAATTGATTGGGCTGAATTATTCAGGGCCCCTGGCAATACGAATTTGACAATTATATTTATTTTTGTCTAAAATTTTCATATCTGCCAAAAGAAGCCAATGGCCATTCTTGATAAATTTGCTTAAGTGGAATGGTTGTATACTTCTTTAGCATGATAAAATTAAGTATTATGCTTAAAAGAGAATAGAAATAGTCTCAAGTTCAAGAAAAAACTGAGAATATTATCATTTTCTTTATGTAACACTGTTCTAAAGATATTAGCCTACATAATTAGAAAAAAGCAAACATTTAAACATTAGAAAAGGGAGGTAAAATTAACTCCATTTACAGCTAATATTATTGCACACATGAAAAACCCAGGGGAAAACCAACTTATGCTGTCAGCAAATTGGCAGGGTACAAAATTGTCATACAGAAATCAACGGCTTTCATACATACAAACAACTAATTTAGAATATATGATAGAAAAAAAATCACATTTACAATAGCAACAAAAAGGTTAAAATACGTAGAAATAAGAATGAGAAAAAATGTAAAAGAACAATTTGGTTAAATAAACTATGATACATTTAAATATACAATGGAAACTCAAAATGTTTGTCTGATTTATGGTTAAGTGGGAAAAAAAGTATAGAAATCTTTTAGTAAAACAAACAAATGTATCTTATATTTGTCTATGCACAAAAATTCCTTGGAAGTACATATGAACTATTTTTGCCAGTTGTCTACGGGGAAAAGGGACAGGTGGCTGGGTCCAGGAAGGGAATAAAGATTTTTCACCAGACAGCTTATATAATTTTTAAATGTTGGACTATATGGATGTTACTTATAAAAAAAAAAAAAAACTTAAGAAATTGGGACAAATACAGTTATAGAATGAGGGAATATGGAAAAGGAGAGATATAATGCAAATTCACCCAGAAGACTTTTGGATTTTCCCTCTGCTTTCATTCCTACCTAAAATTGGATTATAAACTGAATACAGCACATTGTAATGTTAACTCTGCTGTACATAACAACAAATCTGAGCAGGTGAGGTGGCTCACACCTGTAATCCCAGCACTCTGGGAGGCCAAGGCAGGCAGATCACAAGGTCAGGAGTTTGAGATCATCCTGGCCAACATGGTGAAACCCTATCTCTACTAAATACACAAAAATTACCGGATATGGTTGCAAGCACCTGTAGTCCTAGTTACTCAGGAGGCTGAGGCAGAAGAGTAGCTTGAACCTGGAAGGCAGAGGTTGCAGTATGCCGAGATCGCACCACTGCACTCCAGTCTGGGCAACAGAGTGAGACTCTGTCTCAAAAAACAAACAACAAAGACAAAACAAAAAAAAAATCTAAATGAATTTAATCAAGTTAATCTGGCCAGTCTGCAATGCAATCAAACCAGCTTAGCCTGGATACAAATGGAGGGCTCCATTTATTAACAAAAACTTACATAGCCAGTGTCCTTGCCAGGGATTGCTATAAGCAGCCCCCCCTTTTTTTTAAGGTTTGAATTTATTATTATTTTTATACTTTAAATTCTAGGATAAATGTGTAGAACAGGCAGGTTTGTTACATCGGTATACACGTCATGGTGGTTTGCTGCACCCCTCAACCTGTGATCTACATTAGGTATTCTCCCAATGCTATCCCTCCCCATGTCCATGTGTTCTCACTCTTCAACTCCCATTTATGAGTGAGAACATGCAGCATTTGGTTTTCTGTTCTTGTGTTAGTTTCCTGAGAATGGTGGTTTCCAGCTTCATCCATGTCCCTGCAAAGGATATAAACTCAGCCTTTTTATGGCTGTATAGTATTCCATGGTGTATATGTGCCACATTTTATTTATCCAGTCTATCATTCGTGGCCATTTGGGTTGGTTCCAAGTCTTTGCTGTTGTAAACAGTGCCACAATAAACATATGTGTGCATGTGTATTTATAGTAGAATGATTTATAATCCTTTGGGTATATACCCAGTAATGGGATTGCTGGGTCAAATGGTATTTCTAGTTCTAGATCCTTGAGGAATCACCACACTCTCTTCCACAATGGCTCAACTAATTTACACTCCCATCAACAGTGTAAAAGTGTTCTATTTCTCCACATCCTCTCCAGCATCTTTTGTTTCCTGACTTTTTATCTCATTGTGGTTTTGATTTGCATTTTTCTCATGATCAGTGATAGTGAGCTTTTTTTCATGTTTGTTGGCTGCACAAATGTCTTCTTTTGAGAAATGTCTGTTCATATCCTTTGCCCACTTTTTGATGGGGTTGTTTTTTTCTTGTAAATTTGAGTTCTTTGTAGATTCTGGATATCAGCCCTTTGTCAGATGGATAGATTGCAAAAATTTTCTCCCATTATGTAGGTTGCCTGTTCACTCTGATGATAGTTTGTTTTGCTGTGCATAAGCTCTTTAATTAGATCCCATTTGTCAATTTCAAGCAGCCTCTGTTTTAATGCTTAGAAAACTGTGACGAGGTAGATACTATCAGTAGGTCCATTTTACAGATATAAGAATTGAGGCAATGGGATGTTAAGTTGCCTGAAGACACAAAGCCATCCAGTGACATAGCTGGAGGGTGAATCCAGGCACTCTGTCCTCTCCAGCTCCATGCTCTTACCCACTGTCCACATGTAAATTATAACTGGATTTCTAATTAAGGACCAAAATTGGTTTATCTTTTATGGACAGCCACATTTCTTGTTAGCAAATTTTTTTTCACGGAAGTATGTGTGCACTTGTATTTTTTTTTAAGACTGTACTATTAGATTCTTTTAGTAAATCATGTGCACTTGTAGTGAAAGGCCAATACCACTTATACTCAAGTTTCTTGCTGTGTGGGTATCCACTGTTAGAATTTCCAGTACTACCACCGATTTAACTCAGTTTCCAATTAGAAGATAAAAATGTTAAGACTAAGGAGTGATTTATGCCCACAAAGAACTCTGAAAAATAACCAGTAACACATCAATCATTTTGCTAAATAAGTGGTTCAAAATCCAGAGGGTTGTAGCCCTTGCTTCCATCATTTCTTTGCTTTTTCTTTTAGAAATGTCATATGAAATTGTATTTTTATTTCTTTTTAGGATTTCATCAAAGGTCTTTCCATTTTGCTTCGGGGGACAGTACAAGAAAAACTCAATTGGGCATTTAATCTGTATGACATAAATAAAGATGGCTACATCACTAAAGAGGTAAGGGATACCTCACTAACATAGCTATAATTTAGACCATTTTCATTTCTTAATTTTAAAATATTAAACAATTGCAATTATTAATTTGAAAATAGTTTTCTTCAGGAAATCCAAAATATTTTATGTAGTGGAAGAAAGATGTATAATTAAAAATCTGGAATAGAAATAGTTTATGATGAAGCTCCAAAGTAAATATATAACACATAAAGATTACACCCTTGTTTCCTGCTGGCATCTTAATAAATACTGTGAATCGAATAAAGACCATGGTTGGAGTCAGCTAGAAAGAAAATGTATCCAAGCCATGTTTCAATATTTAGCCTGCAGCCTTTCTTTTCGCCATAGCATGTGAACCATAATGAAATGCAATTTTGCAATCATGTAGATCGTGGAATGACCTGATACAATGGTGGGGTCTCCAAATGCACTTTGAGGCAGACTATCCAGGAAACAAGGCTGACAGACCAAATAAAGATACTCATATTACAGTTTATTAATTTAAAACACAGCAAGAAGTAAAGGGAAAGGGATAAGTTAACCACACAGGATGAGATGCAAGTGGGGTTGAAAGACCACAGTCCCTGAATCCTGGGCATGCTCAGTATGCCTATTTCCCGTCTCTCTCTGGCTCAGAAGCCTCCCCGAGAATTGAGTTTTGAGCAAGCGGCCCCACAGACAAAAAGGTGTCCTGGGCCACCTGCCAATGACATGAACTTGCTCTACTGTACAGACACAGGTTCAAGTGTGCCTGGCTACAAGTATAGCCTGATTAAGTAATAATGGGTTTCATTTGTGTTTCTTGAACAGAAGACACCTGGGGCCAGAATAGGTGTCACACCAGTGGGTGCCAAATTAAGATCTCATGACTATTAAGTGTTCACATATATAGAGCATATCCTAAATAGTGCTTCTTGTATATTTTTATACCACGAATATTACCCAGGTACCTCAGGAATATTAAGTATCTCTTGTTCTTCAATTCCTTTCTATCTCCGTTTAACATCTCAAGAATTCTGCCTGTGTCTAACAAACTACTTGCTACTTATCTATACTTAAAACATCTTAAAAAGTTTCATCTGTTTAAAAATTACTGTATCATTTATAGAATTGAATACTCTTAAAAGTAAATATACATTAGATCTGTATTATCAACCTAATCAAGAGATCTTTCATGTTAAACAATAAATCTAAATGTTTAAGTTATTAGATATTTTTATTCTCATGAGAATGAAAATCGTAAGGCAAAAATTAGACTGTTTCAGATAAAAAGTTAATAAAATTTCAAGGTGTTTCCCAGGGTCAAAATATTTTGACTAGTCTTCAGGTATCTCTTCAGTTAAGGCCATAGAAAAAATATGACAAAAAGCCGAATTATCTTTGAGACTTACCAATTAATTTCACTAATTCTAAGTGGTGTTTTTTCTCAATATATGGTGTGCATTATATTTGATTCTCAATAGATGGAAACTGATAATCAACACATAAGATATATAATGATTCAATTAAATATAGTCTACTTAAAGTCTACAGAAATCCGAACATTAAACCAGCCTATTCTTTTCCTATGTTAAATACATGGAAATTTGCTTCATTTTGAAACCAAGAGATCGGAATTAATTCTTATATTCTGATTATTCTGCTGTTAAGGTAGAAAGCTGTTGGCTTTTCCTTTGGGACAACAGTCATCTAACAAAGAATCCAACAAACAAAAAGTCAAAAATTTAAAATTGAGTAGGAACATCTGTCAGAGCTTCTTAGACTGGTTTCTTCATACATGTGTGCAGCCTCATGTGAGTGCCTTTTACTTTTCAGGAAATGCTTGACATAATGAAAGCAATATACGACATGATGGGTAAATGTACATATCCTGTCCTTAAAGAAGATGCTCCCAGACAACACGTGGAAACATTTTTTCAGGTAGGAATGAAAACAGAAGTCAAGAGGCAATGAAAGTAGGAGATAAAGTCCTGATGTTTGTTTGCCAAGCACCTCAATGCACCTCGATGTTTCAAAAGAAAGCAAAGGAAAATAATTTTTACTGAGACAAAACAGTATTTACCATCCTTTTAATTTAGTATCTACACTTATTGAACATTCACTAAATCCATGATACAACACTAAACATTTCTCATGTTTCACAAGTTTTGTTTTTGTTCAGTTCTTAGAAGAATCCTATAAATCCTCATTAATCCCATTTTACAGATGAGAAAAAAAGAAAGCTCTGAAAGTTTCAGCAAATTGCCCAAGCTCTGTCATATCTAGAAGGCAGGATTTTACCTAGGACAGAGTGAGTCTAAATCTTCACCACATTATATTGAAAAGGGAACAGCCTAAAAGGGTTTGGCCCTTTTTATCTCTAAGAAACTACTGGTTCCTGCTGTGAAACAGTTCCTCCACGTGAAATAAGCAGCTAGGCTTTCTTTTTATCAGCTTCAGCTCATTTGGTTCAGGCGTGAGGGTATTAAGGGCTAAGTCTAAATACAATTTTTTGTTTTCTTCCTGAATAGAAAATGGACAAAAATAAAGATGGGGTCGTCACCATAGATGAGTTCATTGAAAGCTGCCAAAAAGTAAGTAATGGAAGTATAAGAACGATCACTTCAGCTATCATATCAACTAAACTGAGGATTGCCAGCTAGCTACCATGAACTGGGCAAAACAGAAAGACCATATGCCTAAGTTTACCACTTCTACAACATGCAACATAAGCCTACCACTCTGAAAACAGGCACCAACTGACATAATCAACACTGAGAGTGCCTACTGAGTCAGGCTATGCACGAAGCCCTGGGGCTACAAAAGTTGCACTGTAACTGTGTAGTTGATTTTGATTCCCAAATTCCTTACAGAGTATCCGTCATGGAGGATAAAACATATGAAATTTGAATTGGTCTTTGTCCAGACCTTAGCGTAACTCATATATTATCTATCATATCGCCATAGAATTAGAATTCCTAGAGAGCCAAGTATGCATCACAACAGGCCAAGCTTTTATCTGACTTCTAAGGGAAAAAATCACTGTTTTAGTGTTGTAGACAAGAAACTTTGGCTGAACTCAGCAATGTCTTTAGTCACAAAAAATAAACAGTGGAAAATTTTCTTTGAAGAGAACTCCAAGTAGTAGCCTATCATCTAAGAAACCAGTGTTAGCTTGCTTAGACTTATTTGACTTGATGTGTGGGTAGAACAATTAAAAATGTTTGGCCGGGCGCGGTGGCTCACGCCTGTAATCCCAGCACTTTGGGAGGCTGAGGCGGGCGGATCACGAGGTCAAGGGATTGAGACCATCCTGGCAAACATGGTGAAACCCCCGTCTCTACTAAAAATACAAAAATTAGCTGGGCGTGGTGGCGTGTGCCTGTAATCCCAGCTACTCGGCAGGCTGAGGCAGGAGAATTGCTTGAACCCAGGGGGCGGAGGTTGCAGTGAGATGAAATTGCGCCACTGCATTCCAGTCTGGCGCCTGGAGAGGGAGTGAGACTCTGTCTCAAAAAAAAAAAAATTTTTTTTAAGGCCTGGTACAGTAGCTCACACCTGTAATCCCAGCACTTTGGGAGGCTGAGGCAGTAAGATGCTTAAGGCCAGGATTTCAAAACCAGTGTATGCAACATAGCAAGACCCCAAGTTTACAAAAAAATATAAATTAGCTGGGCATTGTGGCATGTGCCTGAAGTCTCAGCTACTTGGGAGACTGAGGCAGGAGGATCACTTGAGCCCATCTGAGCCATGATTGTGTCGCTACACTCTAGAATGAAGGGCAACAGGAAGAGACTCTGCCTCAAAAAAAAAAATTTCAAATCATCATGAAAACAAATCCATTCTTGCTTAAGATTTTCTCTTTATTTTTAAATTGCTGTTCTTACCTTTCTGGACATCTGCTTGTTTCTCAACTTGGATCTCAATGTGGCGGTCTTTGAGAATTAATTTGGTGACATTAAGCTGCTTGATGGTGATGTTGTTACTTGGTTTCTGGCAGTGGAAGCTATTACTGGTTTAGCCACCATTTACCACTACCATAAACAGCTCAGTAAGTGCTATTCACATGCAACTGACAAGTGCTCTGATAATGCCGGGAAGTCTGTCCCCTAACTCATTTCAAAGAATATGCTCAACTGCACACAGCCACTGGGCAGTGGTTTCTGCTCCCCAATCCTATCTCTGTAATTGAGACCATTCATTTTAAAAGGCTCTTTCAGGCCACACAGTTCAGCCATAACTAGCAGACAGAAAGAGAGATAATTACTGAAAACATGTTCCCTCTTAATCGAACACCCTGCCTCCTATGCTCCAGCACCCAATCTTCATGAACTGCAGGCTCATCTCACACACACACACAAATTTTCCTTGTACCTGTATAAAGATCTCTGTGATTTGACCTGGGATCTATGTAGAATGCCAAAATTGTCATCGCTTTGACTTACCTCTGCGCCTCTGTAGTTTCCTTTTTGGCATTATGATCTGAGAAATATCCTCTATTAATACCAAGTAAGAGTTAAATAAAGTGGTTTAATGCCTGGTCAACGGACTCCACAACATATAAAATGGGTCCTCCTTCGTAGTGATCTATGTGGAAAATGGATACAATGGCATTTACATTTTCAAACACTTAATAATATTTGAGCTTTTGGCATAGGTGGATGGTGGGAGGCAATTCTTAGGGGCAAAATAGTGTACTTCCCCTTGAAGACAGGCTGAATTTAATCGCTCTGTTTCTCCCTTACAGGATGAAAACATAATGCGCTCCATGCAGCTCTTTGAAAATGTGATTTAACTTGTCAAATAGATCCTCGATCCAACAGACAAATGTGAACGATTCTACCACACTTAAAGTTGGAGCTACCACTTTTAGCATAGATTGCTCAGCTTGACACTGAAGCGTATTATGCAAACAAGCTTTGTTTTAATATAAAGCAATCCCCAAAAGATTTGAGTTTCTCAGTAAAATCTGCATCCTTTACATAATGCCACTGACTTCATGGGATGTTCTAACTAACTCATTTCATACCCTGTGAATATTCAAAAGTAACAGAATCTGGCATATAGTTTTATTGACTCCTTAGCCATGAGATTACTGAGGCTTTCACATATCAGTGATTTTAAAGTACCAGTGTTTTTTGCTACTTATTTGTATGTACTCAGTCTTAGGGTTTTGAATGGTTTTCTAATATACTGACATCTGCATTTAATTTCCAGAAATTAATTTTTATGTTTGCTGAAATTCCATTTATATACATACTTTAAGTAAACAAGATTATGACAATAAAACACACAGTTCCAGTTTCTATGGCCTTCCCACCTTCTGTTAGAAATTAATTTATCTGGCATTTTAAAACAACATTTAACAATCAGTTTATTATCAGATATCAGCATATGCCCAATAAAACTTACTTTAATAAGCAATTAATTCTGTATAATATATTACAGCCAAGCCCTATATAATTTTGGATTTGTTCAATCTTACAGGCTGTTTTCTATTGTATCAAGTGGAAATTCAAGAAGGCATCAAACAAAACAAGGATGTTTACAGACATGCAAAGGGTCAGGACATCTATCCGCCAGTATATAGCAATGCTTACTAACAAGTACTCTTAACAGCATTAAAGGCCAAATCTGTCCTCTTTCCCCAACTTCCTTTCAGCATGTTTATATTACAAGCCATTCAGGGACAAAGAAACCTTGACTACCCCATTGCTTACTAGGAACCAGCAGTAAGCAAAATTCACTTTGAAAGCACCAGTGATTCATTACATTGAGAATTACTACCAAGATTTAGCAGAAAATAAATAAGCGCTCAACAACTAATCCAGATTACAGTATGATTTAGCTCATCATAAAATTCCAACAATTCAGATTATTTTTAATGATCTTAGCCAAAACTATAAAGTTGCCACATTACTAAAGACACACACATCTTCCCTGTTTTGTAGAAATATCACAAAGACCAAGAGGCTACAGAAGGAGGAAATTTGCCACTGTCTTTGCAACAATAAATCAGGTATCTATTCTGGTGTAGAGATAGGATGTTGAAAGCTGCCCTGCTATCACCAGTGTAGAAATTAAGAGTAGTACAATACATGTACACTGAAATTTGCCATCGCGTGTTTGTGTAAACTCAATGTGCACATTTTGTATTTCAAAAAGAAAAAATAAAAGCAAAATAAAATGTTTATAACTCTACTGTCTATGCTATAGGTCTTTTTCAAGAAAGTTTTTAATTATTAGATTTAAACAATACTTTTTCTTATAGTATTTTCTAGATCACAGATATCTCTGCATGGTGCTAAATGCTATGAAAACAGGTAAAAGCAAGGCCAGCGAGCAGACAGCTGCTGTAGCCAGTGTGATTGGAGGATGTGACAAGGGAGTAGAGACCTGCGGAAAAAGCATGCCAGACAGACAAAGGGCTCAGGACAGACAAGTTCTGAGTGAGGAGGCACATTTCTACATGAAGAATCCTCAGAAATTACTTGTACTCTTTCAAATTACAGTTGTGAGATTGTATCTGAAATGAGAATCACAGAGTTCACTCCAGGTGTTTGGGGAATAGAGCAAGGAAAGGGCATTCTTCAAAGCTTCTGAGCTGCAACACTGCTGCTCCTATATACAAGACTGATTTTCCTCTCCATCCCTTTCAAGTCTTGTTTTGCTTTGGATATGGTGTGGCTACAGAAATCCCTATAGCCTCTCCTTTTGCCCACAAGATAAAAGGTCTTATTCTTGTTTTCCATTTCTCTTCCTCTCCTCTACTCCTCTCTTGCAGAGGGAATGCTTCTATGACATCAAAATTCTGAACTATGTCTAAATTATGTTTTAAAAGTTCCTTAAAAATTAATTGCTAAACATAAGCACAACAAAATCAGTGAATGCATATATGAGTTTTCAGATTTTAATTGCTGAATATCTTTACGTGTACATCAGTATTTTCTGGCTATGAAATGCAAAAATAACATTTATTTAAATACACTTAACACCAAAAATTTAGGTAGTTGTAATAAACAACATACTTGTAATAGAATTCAGTTAGAAAAAAATGTCTTAAACTAGAATACTCTGAAAGTTTTCCATGCATTGTAGATTATAAAATACGTATTTACAAACACTAATTTAATAGTGTATTCATGGGGCCAGGCATGGTGGCTCACTCCTGTAATCCCAGCACTTTGGAAATCAATTGTGGAGGATAGCTTTCAGAATTTCAAGACCAGCCTGGATAACAGAGTGAGACCCTGTCTCTACAAGCAAATTTTAAAATTAGCTGGACAGGGTGGCACATGCCTGTAGTCCCAGCTAATCAAGAGTCTGAGATGAAAGGATCATCTGAGCACAAAAATTCAAGGCTTGCAGTGAGCTATGATTATGCCACTGTACTCCAGTCTGGGCAACAAAGCAAGACCCCTTCTCTCTTTTCAAACAATTTTAAAATAGTGTATTCACAAACATTTGTTCACTATTTTAAATTTCTACAGCCTTGTTAAATATGAAACCCAAGAAATGGCAAAATATCTAGAAAAATAAGTGCACAGCTACAAATTCGATTACAAAAAAGTATTATAAATAGGCACTAGAAAATACATCTTGCAAACTCAATAATGGTTCTGCACACAAATAATAAAAATACAAAAAATAAACCTCACAAATTTATACTATTATAGAACTTATTTTAATAACTTTCCATTAGTAACTGTTCTTTTTTGTTGATGAATAACTTTGATTCAGTGTATATTCATCTTAACTTAGTGAATAATAAATAGTGGCTGTGATTTACAAATGAATAAAGGTTCCATGAGTACCTGGGGTCAGTGTTTGATGTCTCACCAGGTAGAAAAAACAATGTTTGTTGGCTCCCTTCTTCAACAGCATATGGAGCAGTATGTTGGAATTTTAGATTTGATGATGCTAAGGCTTCCCTGTCGACAGAAAAAAAATTGAGCATCGTTACTCTCATGCAGAGTTCCCCTAATAGGTATCGTATTTGCAGGAATATGCCTAGAAAGTATCCAAAACTCAAAAACAAAAAGGGATGAGAACAAAATGATGACATAAGAAGTGTTTTTACTGAGTTACATAAAATATAGGCTGTTTCTTTTTTGTTTAAGTATCTAACTAGAGCAGTAGTTAGAAGCCAGACTACCCATATCTGAATATAGCATCTACTAGTCACTTCTTTGTCAAACCTGGATTAATTACATCTCTGTGCCTAAGTTCCCTGATCTTTAAAGGGAGCTAACAACAAAATCTCCCGCTGATGGAAGAGTAAATGAGTTTCATATCTAAAAAGTACTCGAGCAGAGTACCTGCCATGTAGTAAGTTCCCACATAATCAACAAAGATCAGTGTTTGTGTTGTGCCTTTCCCAAAATAAGTGTGCATTTCACTTAGAAAAAAAATCAATTCAGACTAACAATCAACCGATTTTTCAATTTAAGGCATATCAGTTCTAAGAAAGTAACAGTGACTGTAACAGATATTTTCGTGTACCAGAGGTTGAATAGTTCCATCATTGATATACACAAGTCCTAAGAAATGAGAAACTGCAACTGAGAACACTCATTTTTAAAGACTTATTTCTATTATTTAAAGAAAAAAAGAGATACATAAGCTTTTAGAAGAGAAAGAAGAGCATTCATTAATTTCATGAAGGATTACAAAGTAATGGAAGCTAGCACAATAACAAGCCAAGAAAGTCTTTGGCATGTAATTGCAATAGAAAATTTTCTATTCTAATTACATCAATCATTATTAAAATATTATGGAGGACAAACATGAGGAGTCAGAAGAAAATAAATAATAGCCCTTGTAACTACAAAATCTTTTTTAAAATTCTGTATTAGCAACACTCAAAGCTAGTAAGATGGAGTAGTAACAAAAGAATTTGTTATTTCTGGAATCCTGGATTGGTCAACTATACCTCTATGTTCCCCTTCCAAATCTTAATGCGCTATTTCTAAACTTTATTTACATGCATACCATCTCCTCCTCCACACTGCCTCCACTCCCACCACGAAATCTAGCATGCTGGTCCTGTCCCTTTCTACTTGTCCCAACTCCCATACCGGCTCACAGGATATGGAAAACCACCTAGGGAAGGTTCCCACTGAAAAGCTGTGGCATCATTATTTAGCCTGTTTACTTCCACTCCACAGAAGAAAGGAAAAGTATATTTTGCATTCAAATTCTCAGAAGAGCAAACAAGAATTTCCTTGACATGGGATTAACTAGAGGATGGTTCTGCACATCTCCTCAACAAGGTCTCTGAATGCTAATTCTCTACCTAGGACCCAAACACAACAAAGAAATTCATTATCTAGTAGGCTTAGGGACTTACTTCCTCCTGTAAACTTTATTCTAGGCATTCATCATGGAAAGAATATAATCAATGAAACAACTTATTGAAATTGGTCAAATTAGGTAATTTTGCTATAGTTTTATGTCTGTCATTTTAAAATTGTACATAATCACATAGATTTTCTTATAATTAATTCCTTTAGAAAGTACCTAGAATGAAACTAAGTTCTGCAATGTTAAGACAGTCATATGCAATTCTATCAAGATCTGATTAAACAAAATTTCCAAAAGCGAGACTGCTTTTATGGAAATATTTCTAAGACTAGATTATCTGAATGCTTCCTTCAAATGCTGAAAATTCAATTAATCTAGTAATCGGACACCATATAGTTATGAAATTTTGCATATTTTTGTACCTTGAAAAGTTAGAATAATCAACTAAACTATTCCAGCTCTGTGTGCATGTGTGTGTGTGTGTGTACACTGTGAGGGTACACACGCACGTAGAGAATAGTGCAATCATTTGGACGTCTGAGGCAGAAAAGACAGCAAATGAAAGAGAAAAAGCATTCTTCCTCAATGAGCTAAGTTAATCCTTTAGTTTTCTGAACTTTTCAATGGTCAAAACTAAACCACTGAAAATAAAGAAAATAACTGTGCCACTATGCCACATGCACTGCCATATTAAGCACTGTGGAAGTGTACGAGCCCTGTGTTTATTCAACCTAAGTCTGAGTTGCAGGGCTTGAAAAACAGTGTGACCAAGAGACAGAAACTCTGAGCTCTAAAAAGAAAATAACAGTATCAATTTCATATAGTTACTTGTGGCTGAAATGAGAAGTACATGTTAAATATATAGTCAATTTAGTAATATGCCTGAAAGTTTAAAAAAAAAAAAAAAAGACTCTTAAGGAATAATGTTCTACTTACACTTCCGCCGCGTTGCTCTAGCTTCTGTAATGCGCTGGTGATTGGCTCTTTGAATTTCTTGTCCATTAACCTTTTGGAAAGCTTTCAAAGTAAGATTAGGGGTAAATGAAATGGCTTTAAAATTAACCATGTTTACCATACACATAAGTAAATCTTCAGGAACACCCCTTGTTTTAGATTTCAAGGCTTCTTTTAGGAAGCATCTCATTGAAATTTACATATAAGAGGTACCTCTGTATGTTTTTAAAAAACAATGAATTTACATTATTTTAAGTAAAACCAATCCTATAAAATCTGCTACAGTATGCTATCTGAAGTAAGTTTTCTACAAAATAGCATATTTTGCGATTTTGTAATTTGCAAGAGCATTTAGATGACCCTGATGGAAAGCTCTGCCTCTAAAACACATATTTTCCCACAATAAAATGGAAAGAGAGGACAAAGGATGATTTACATGAGTAATTTAGTAACAGTGAATGCTCTGGGGATGGACAAGGTCCCTCCACGGTCTTTCAGTTGCTTTCTTCAGACTGCATCACCCTACTGAATCTGTATACACCCTGTATAGCACAGAGGTTGACAGGCAGATCCGTGGACCATCAGCATCAGAATCACTTGAGATGCTGTTTAAAAACGTAGATTCTTGGGTCTCACACCATACTTAATCAGAATCTCAGGGAAGAAGCCCAGATGCTACATTTTAAGCAAGATTTTCAGGTAATTTATTCCCTCTTTAAAGTTCTATACATTTGCAGCTCAGAAAAGGTATAGTTTATTTTGCATAGAGGAAAAAATGAGTTGTATATAGGTTCAATAACTGGTTTTGAAAAACTTTTTCTAGAAGAGTACCCTTTCTTCCAATAAATATCTAATGTAGAAGTCTATAAACCAGATGAAAATGAAGGCTTTGAGGCTGAAAGGTGTGGAAGATAGGAGTGAAAGATGAAGGTGGTCCAATAGCACCTCACTGACATCCTCAGTGGTGTTTGTCTCATAGTGAGTGGCTAACAGACCAGCAACTAACCCTCACACAACCTATTTCTAGAGCTCTTTATATAATACCAGAATCTGAAGGTCAGGGTGGTATCTAAGTATTCCCAAAGTGCTGACAGCCCAGGAAAGCTAGAGGCCCTTTCAGTCACTCCTTGACTAGCAAAAGCAGAGCTCTGAGGAGGAATGCAAGTGACCAAAGACAAATGCCACCGACCCAGAAAGATTAAAAAACAAAAAAAAATTTATACAATTGTTAATCTGGCTTTTTCTTTCTGCCACTGGAGGTGGGACTGAGAGGCTATTTAGGTAGCCGAGGTTCTGATCCTTGCTTGACTGACTTTGATGAAGGATCCAGTGTGATTCCTTTTCTCTACATCTCACATGCCCTTGACTCCATCCCAATTTTCTCAGCAGATGTCCGTGCTGCTTATTTCTACATCCCCACCCACCTACAAAAAACCAAAATTAAAACCAAAATCAACAATTTCCACAAGGGCTGAGAGCATGTCTATTTCTGCTCTGCATTATATTCTCGATGCTTGGCGTACCTGGAACAAAACAGAAGGGGAGAGTGCAGAGTGCAAGAGATTATTAAACTACTGAATATTTGAATGAGTCACTTTATACACTGGTGTGAAATTCCTGTAGTTGGTCAGCCACACTTCCTGACCTGAAGCTTACAAATATCTGCCAGGATTCTCTTTCTTCTGTCCTAAGACTTCTCATACGTCAAGGCTTGAGAATCTATTCTCACTATGTCTTCTCCCCACCTGAAACCTCGTGGAATTTCATCTACCACCTATCAGTATACCTATCCTGATAAGAGTCACTATCACCCCGATTTCTAATAATGTCAACCAGGTGGTTCCTGGGGTGTATTACACTATTTGTGGAATAGGAAGTTAAAAATACACTTCTAGTATCTCTCCTATGGATGGATCCAAGAAAAAACAGTGGAACCATGATCAAAATCATGCCTCTGCTGTAAAATACAGAAGAATGCAGGCAGAGAGGTCCTACCTAAGACTTCAATCTTTCTATTGGTATGCGGTTTAGAATTCCCCCTGCCTAATGTTTGACCCTTGCCCCTAGCTCTTGAATGATAACCTCTAAGCTCTTGGAATGTCCTGCCGGACAGAGTACCCTTGTCAACATGGGAGTTTAGGGTGACACCAGGCAGTCCATACAATGTGATTCATGGTGGGAACTTTGGTTCAGAGGGTATTAGCTCGACTTCTGGAGAGGCTGTTGACTAATGTCAACCACACAGGCTGGCAGTCTTGCCTGCATGACAGACAGCAATAAAAACCCTGGACACTAAGGCTCACGTGAGCTTCTCCAGTTGGCAATACTCCATGCACATTGCCACACATTGCTGCTGGAAGAAGTAAACGCTGCATGAACCACTCCACTGGGAGAAGAAAACTGAAAACTCCATGCCTGGTCTCTCTTGGACCCTGCCCTATGTGCCTCTTACCTTTGCTGATTTTAATCTTTATCGTTTTGTTGTAAGAAACCATACAGTGAATAACAGCTTTCCTGAGTTCCCTGAATCCTTCTGGCAAATCATCAAACTTAAAAGTGGTCTTGGGAACCTCGTGAGCTGCATAGTGCCCCAGTATATATTTATGGTAAAGATTAAAGTTACACACATCAGGAAAAAGTCTCTTCCTGAATGCAATTTACAGATTCACTAAAACACCACAATGAAACACAGAGAAAAACATTAATTAAAAAAACAACGTTTCCTAACACGTAATTACACAAGACAGTATATGAGCACTGCTTATAATTCATAATTAATCAACATGAGCAAAATACCATCTTACTGTTCATTAGCTTTTATCCATTCAACTTTTGGCTTTTTTTTTTTTGACGAAGTCTCACTGTGTCACCCAGGCTGGAGTGCAGTGGTACAGTCTTGGCTCACTGCAACCTCTGCCTCCCAGGTTCAAGCAATTCCCCTGTGTCAGCCTCCCAAAGCTGGGACTATAGGCGCAAACCACCATCCGGCTAATTTTTCGTATTTTAGTAGAGATGGGGTTACACCATGTTGCAAACTCTTGAGCTCAGGCAATCCACCCACCTCGGCCTCCCAAAGTGCTAGGATTACAGGCATCAGCCACCACGCCCAGCCAGCTTACTTTTTATTATAGCCCTAAACCCTGCTCATGTAGGTGCTTTTCATTTAAAAAAAAAAAAAAAAGTAATATTGTCCATTAGTAAAATGTTTTACAAACAATCTCTACATTTTTTGCTAAAAATGAGATTTTTTAAAGGTTTTGAGTTATTTTAAAGATTTGAAGCTATTAAAGCATGAAGAGATATGGATGGTGAATGATACATACAGCCAACCATTATCTAATCTTTGCAGTACTTACGCTTGTAAGCAGATGCTTCAGATGGTCATTTAGAGAAGGACCAACAACGACACTTAGCTGAACTAGAGCATTCAATCCTCTTTCAAACACTTCATCATCTGAATGGACCTGTCAGGTTGGTTGATTGGGGGTGTAGGGGGATCAGGGAAGAGAGGATAAAAGGAAAGATAGGTTAGAAAAAAATGAAAAGTAGCTGGAGAAAAGGGTAAGATTAAACATTTAAAATCAGAAGACAGTCAACAAAATCTAGAATTTAAAAAATAACCTTTAATACAGGGCATCTAGAAGCAAAAAACAAAGTTTTGATCTGACTGAAGCAGTAACTAAAACATATCTAGCATACAGAAAGGCTGATTTGACATTCATTATTTTCTCTATTACTTACAATGTCCCTATTTACCTTTAGTACATCCTCTAAAAGTGTCTCCAAGTATGTAGTCATCTGGCCCTGAGTAACAGTAGCCTAATTCTGCAAATATGTCAAAATCAGAGATAAAAGACTAATTTGCATTTAATTTGGAGTAAAAAAGGCATAAAATATTCTAAATATATTACAGCTTTCTTTTCTATCATATGTTTTGAAATAGAAAGTACAATAAAATAAATGACATACCAGAGCTGCCTTTAGCACAGGAATCAGTCTAGGGAGCAAAGGAACAGCTTTTTCAGGAGCACCTTTGACCAGAAGTAATTCTCTAAAACCCTCCTTTGACACAAACGTATATGGATGCTTAGTCTCTCTCAGACCCTGCCAAAAACCAAGAAGAAACATGATTTACTACCCATTTAATTATGCTAATAACAAATTCAGTCTTTACTTGCCTAAACAAAAATCAAAAGTTTCATTATTCTTTTCCTCATCATAATTTCAGCTGTTACAATTTCAATTATACTGAGAAACTGGGGGACAAAGGGTCACTTGGTATCCCAAGGGAGGCTGGTTCCAGGACCTCAGTGGATATCAAAACCCATGGATACTCACGTTCTTCACATAAAATAGCATAGCATCTGGACATACTCCCATGTACTTAAATAATCTCTAGATTTGTATAATGCCTATTACAATGTAACTGTCATAAATAATTTTTATATTACATTGTTTTGTTTTTATTGTTGCATTGTATTTTTTTAAATAGTTTTGATCTGCAGCTGGTTGAAACCCTAGATGTGGAACCCACGGATAAGTAGGGCCAACCGTGTATGAGACAGGAGTAATTTCTACCCACAGAAGGGACGGGGAAGGAAAAAAGAGAAAGAAAAAGAAAAGAAATGGGAAACAGGTGAGGCAAGAAAAAATACAGGAAGTAAAGAAGAAAGAGAAAATAAAATAGGACAGAAGGAAAAGCAGGGAATGGAAGGAGGAAAAGAGGTAAATAGAGGAAAAAATGAAGGGAAACTCACTGGAATAATAATAACATTTTGTTACGTACAAACACTTTCTGAAAGCAAAGCAAATTAGTTTAAAATATGTTTATAACATACTCCTTTATGAATGCATGACTGTGAAATTCCCCTATATTTACAATGATTTTATAACTTAATGAGTTCCTAAAATAAATTTCCTCCATATTTAAATATTTTCTATTAACATATTGAGAAAGCAAGTATCATACTATGTGCATTTTAAAGGCATGTTAAGATTTTAAATGTCATTTGTAATACTGAAATGCAGTATGAGACCATTAAAAAAAAGTGTAATTTCTCACTTTTAAAAAAGATAAAGCAAACAAAAATCAACAGTAAACTCCTTCAGTTTGACTAATTATGAAGTAAATAAACAATCAGCTGCAAAATCATGCTTAGAAATACTAATTTTCAACTAATTTGTCCTTCAGACCTAAATATCTGCTTCTAAATAGTAATAGATAATTGTTTTTCTTTTCCTCGAAGCTGTCATACTTTTGAAAACCATCATATCCTGCCAGCCACAAGCGCATCATTTTGGATCACAGGTTCCATCATTTTAGCAGTGTCCTGTATCCAGTTCATTTTAGAGATGAAAAATCTCAGATTCAAGGCTGAAGTGGATTTCAACAGTGGTTCCTCTGTCACTATTTACCCATTAGTAAATGGACAGGAGAAAGATAGAAATTTACTCAATACAGAAAAAAAAAAGCATTGACATTTGGACAACAGGTGTGTAACAGGCTGACTTTAGTTAGAGTCCCTTTAAGGATATCCCAAATTAAAGCGCTCCCTGTACATTGTGATTAGCTACAGTATATTTTCAAAGCTATCGCCAGTTTTGATTAGTCTAAAAAAAAAATGGTTCACTACCTGGTATAAAAGGATTAAGGTTTAAAAAAGAACTAAGGAAGCATTACTAATTTTTTGTTCATGTGTTTGTTTGAGACAGCATCTCACTCTACCATGCCTGGCTAATGTGATTTTTTTTTTTTCTTTTCTTCAGAGACAGGGTCTCTCTCCCTATGTGGCTCAAGCTGGTCTCAAATTCCTGGGCTCAAATGATCGTCCCACCTTGGCCTCGTAAAGTGTTGGGATTACAAGCATGAACCACAGCACCCAGCCTAACCTTTAATACCAACTTCAAAAAATGAATTTCAAAATAGGCTACCTATAAAAATACCCTGCTTTTAATATTGAGCGATAAATTAAGAGAAACAAAAACTTATCGTTTTTGCTAGTAACTGATCAGTTACTGATTAGTTTACTCTTAAGAGAGTAAACATATTTGGAAAATTAAAGGAGCAACTAAAGATTTTGATGTTTCATTTTAATTAAGGAATCTCAATTGGCAAAATTACTTATTTCTGTTCTGCTCCCACTTGGTCCTCCCCACTGGTTTCCTAGGAAAGGCAAATGATACTAACCTAAAAAGGCACTGCCATATTAAGTCACACAGCAGTAACTAATCCAAGTAAAAATATCAGTGAAAGAACTCAGATGTTTTATTACTAGTATCTCCAAAACTCTAATCATCTGTTTCTTAATAATGACAACAAAATTACCCTTAACTTTTAAAAAGGCAAGTAATTAAAAGTTTAAATACAAGACCACTGGTTAATTCATTTCTCTACTTTTTATTCTAACTCTAGGAATAAAATTCACAGAACAATGATTCACTTGAAGTTAAAACTCTAGCAACTTTTTTCCTGACACAAACGTTAAATTATATAAAGGAACCTATCACAAACTTTTTAAAAATAATCTATAAAACCACCTCCATGATATTGTACTGGAAATGTGCAAGTAAAGCATAGAGCTGGAGTGTTCTCCAAAAGAACATTTAGGTAGGTAGTATCAATTCCCTAAGAAACACATCATGTCGACATGATTGGTTGTATACAGAACCACTTACCATTATCCGACATAGTTTTAACTTTAATCACTGATGTTTTCCTGATTTCACCAGTATCAAAAAAAATTTCTCCTCATTATGAGTCCACATATTTTTATTTTTTTGAAATAAGTATAAATAGTTCATCCACTTACCTACAAACTCCTAAGGGGGTGTGGTGTTTCAATGCCTATTGTGTGCTTCCTTTTTCAAAGGGACAGAATGAAATTTACTGACAAACTACAAACTAACATTTAATGCAACTTTTCAAGTATTTTTTCTGATAAATATTCAGAAAAGATGGCATATTTACCTCAGCTAAAGTAATAAGAAGTGGATCAAACGAAAGACTTTCAAGAGGACACTCCCACTGTAATCTGTGTTTTACTGAACCATGTACTAATCTAAAATATAAAAGACAGTGAATACAACAAGTAAAATATATATTAAGCAGGGATCACCTAGCATACAGTATAACCATAGAATTATTTTGTAACATGTAGGGATACCATAACAAGACAGTACAAGGACATTTTACAAAGCCATGTCAATAATCCTACAAATGACTACTCTTTCAGCAAAATTGTTTGGTAATCCCACATGTGCTAAGGCTACAATTTTGGTGCTTAACATGTTGCTGTCTGTGAATCTTAATGCAAATTTCCAAGTGATATCTTTCAGTGATATGAACAATAGTAATCTACAGAAATGAAAAATGCAGACAAAAAAAGTAGTAATTAAAAATGTTTTACAAGGAACATTGTTTTTCAGATATAGATCAGGTAACCCTAACACTAATAATCTGAAAGCAAAACCAAGTTTTATCTCTGTTAAAGAGAAGAAAACTGAGGCCGGGAAGGTAAAATGGCCCATGAAGGGTTACAAAGTGGTGGCCCCTGAATTAGGGTTTCTGCTTCTTTTAACAGTTTTTGAGGCATAACTCACCTGCAATAAACTGCATATATTTACAGTAAATAACTTTTAAGTTTTTATGTACAAATACACTCAAGGAACTATCACCACAATTATGATAGTGAACTTAATTCTCAACTTAAATGCTTCTTTGAACTCCTTTGTAATGTTCTCAACTTCTTGACTCCTTTAGGCTTATTTTCATAAGAGCAAAACGTCTCTGTAAAATTGTTTTTACATTTTTGCAACAATAAATTGCTGAGGGATGGGGAGTAGAGAGTTAAGAACCTTAAAATAGGGTTTCAATTCTGAATCTAAATACGAAATAATAATAAAGAACATTTCTTGAGCTTATTTTTCACTCCATATCTGAAAATACCATTAAAATCTAGATTTCTTGAATTCTGGAACAAAAATAAATAAATATTGTGATTCTTTCTACAATCAAAATAAAATTTTCTATCATCTAGAACAGGCTTAAACTGAATATACTTTGAAGAAATAAATGCTTTATAGCAATAAATCCTAAAATGATACATTATCCATTTTAAAAAATAGTTCTGACATCTGTCTAGAAAGGTAGCAAGAATTATATCCAAAAGGAAGCAAAATCAGCCATATGTATTTATTAAGAAATATAAACAATTTCATTAAATTGACAATTTTCATTTTACCAACAAAATAGGATTCTTTAATTTGTTACTTGACCAAGCCTGTGAATGCTTAAATTGATTATTTTAGAAAAAGGGGTCAAGTAAATTTCTTAAACTAACTGATGGTTTATCACAGATTTCAATAACTGTATTTTGGAATTAAATGGTTTTCTTCAACAACATCCAGAAATCTATACCAGTCCAAAACAAAGTGTGAATAAGTCACCTTTATTTCAACCTCACTAGTAAATAAAACTTTAAATACATTTAATTTGAATACTGTATTGATTTTACTCAATGATTTTGAGTAATTTGGTCAGTTATAAATCATACTGATTTTACCTGCAAGGAATACCTCCTTTAGAGTAAATAGCTGCAAATGCCGAAGGGGCTCGTGACTGTTCACCAAACTAAAATAAAAAATGAAAATATTACTATCACCTATAACTTCTGAGGTCAGAAGCAAACAGGCAACCCACTTTTCAAACTGCCAAGCTGGTATCAAAGTGCACCATTTCTACTCAGCAACAGAATTGAGAAAAACTGTCAATCATCTCACTACCAGAATACCACAACTGCACTTTGTATATCTCTTTTTACCCCTAACAATTTAGAAGGCTTGAAGGCGGCTGAAACCATATATGGATTAATAGTTCTTTCTACCCTCTTCCCCACTGTGACCTTTCAAGGTGAGGACTGAATGGAGAAGGGGTGTTAAGTACAGGAAAATATATTTGTTTTTTGCCACCTGCACATCTCCTACTTGTCCTCCAGCCAAACATGGATGTGTGGGTAGTCATTTCTCCAAACCAGCTTTAGCCTTCTATAAAAAACAAAAGATTGCACTGGGCAGGAGGGAGAGAATTGAAGATGGAAAAGATTCTCACAAATATATGCCTGGATGTGTTTTCTTAGATATATAACTTCACAACCTTTCAGTTTTGCTATATATTACCTTAATAGACTGACTTTATGCTTACTCTCAAAGATGATTTAAGAGATGATCAATCACAACAGTTAAACAATCACAGCATAAATAATTTCAATATAATTGATCAGACTTGAAGAGAATTTAAGTATTTTATCACATGATGCGTTTAATATAATCAAATGAAAAATAGTTGTCTAAACTACAAAATATAAATTGACCCATTTTAAAGACATAACTATATAATTTCTTTTTCTTTTAATCACACACAGTGGTAGTTTTTAAATGTGCTTAAAGTTTAGAATCAGCTCTTTTTTCCTCTGGAAAACATGAGTTTTGAGCAAAAGTACACAGGTGGAAATTCGCTCAAATTAAATTATAATAAAAGATTCATATCCAAAACTCAATTTATATTCTGTGTAACAATTCACCACAATAGGAATGTTTCACTCATCTAGTCACAATTTCTGCTGATAAAGAAATACAAGTTTTAAAAATTATTTTCTAATAAGCATATCAGATAAAGTTATTTGAAAAAGTACTACACATATTGGGAAAAAATTAAGACAAATTCATACTATACTGTCAACATATTTTACTTCTACCACCTACAAGCAAATTATCTTTTTAGCTTTTACAGCTATGAAAATAATACCTAAATTTTCAAAATCCGCACAGAAACTAAATTTCTGATTGAAATGCTAAATAATTCCTTCCTTTGCATTTCAATTTTGTTCTAGAGATTAATCACATTTCATCTTCCATGCCCCAAAAAATCAGAATTCTTTTATGAATGGATTACTTTTATCGATTTTAACCAAATTTTACCAAATCTATTAAAGTGAAAAATGTTATCCCATTAAATTTTTAATATCAGACCATATTTCAACTCCACCTTAATGTTATAGACCATTCTACACTGAATTAGCATTTGAAAAAAATTAACTCAAATATTTAAAATGTACACACTTTAAAGTGCATAAATCACAACAGTGAATTCACAAAAAAATGAACACACTTGTTTATCAACATGAGTTGAAAAATCTAAAAGTTGCCAGCACACTCGACACCTCCAGTGCCTCTCCCAAATCCCTACCCACCTTTTACCCCAAAGGTAAACATTATTTTGACTTCCAACTCATTTGTTTTACATCGGTAGCCTTTACATATCTTAGACATGCTTTTCTCAGGTCAAATTATTTAATTATTATTTCCCAAAACTTTCCTCAATTTTTACTAAAACTTAAGACTAAGGTCACTAAATGTTAATTCAAACAGTTCCTCTTTAAAGAGAGGAAGAAAATTGAAGTGTCACCATAAACTCCCTCAACTAAACATAAGCAAAGGAAGTGAGAGCAATAAGATTATCAGGGCCTTCTTCAGGTATTCAATTTCCTTGACACTGTATATTACAAAAAGAAGTAAAGGAACAGAGCTGCTCCAAGTATTTTTCACTTTTCTTTTATCAAGTCAGACACTCTTTCTGTCTTGGAGGGCTCACTATACCCTTGCTTCCTTGCTTAAGTACCTGCCATACTCTACCTGCCATTAAAGTCAATCAGGAGCTTCAGCCACTCTCACAATCCCCTTCGAAGGCTGAAATCACTAACATCTGACCTTACCAAAGTTGGGCCTGAAGCAAATAACACCTGGCATTGTTGCACAGGTGTGTTCACTTCTGAATATTTATTTTTATTGCATAAATTTCATGTTTATTAAATCTCGTTAAATTGTTATGAGAGGGCAAAGGAGGCTAGTACTACAACGAGAATTTCTGGTAGAGCTAATTTACAGAATACAGAAGAACGGTCAGAGACCTTTATGCAATTATGGAAGCACGAAAAGCATTCTGTGGCAACTGAATACAAGTGTATTCACTGATAATGGAAAGCAAAACAACACAGCAAATAAAATCTAAAGCTAAAATGCAGTTTTTTATGCCCTACAATGTGATAACTCAAACAGGTTAACTTCTATGTCTTACCTCCAATACTCACTGCCACCTGTCACTGATTATCCCAGTTCATCATAACAAACACATGCCCTCCTCTCATCATTAGTGCAAAACTAGCAAAGGGACAAAACTCAAGACAGCACCCAGAATTGTTCAATGCTGCGCGAAACGCCTTCAAAAAAATCTAGTGAGTTACGAATCATTTTGGACCCACCGGGTTAATTGTTTTAGGGTTCAGTTTATCACTTGGTCGAGGATGAAGTTTTCTTGCAGACTCCGGAGAACTGGTTGACAATGAGGATTTGCTTCGTTCAACTGCATTCCTGTGTTTTATCTGTGTGCCTGATGATGTCCTTTGATCATAGTTACCTAGACAAAACAACATCAATAAGAAGCAGGTAAAAGCAATAAAGTTCACCCTGCCTCCATCTGTAACCCAGAATAGTGTCATTAACAAACTTGGCCTCTTTACTTAAAAGGCAAAGCTATACCTGTTACTTTGTTTTTCAACTGTGTACCTCCAGAACACTCTGATTTCTGCATTGTTCCCCTTTCACTCCTGCAGTTTAAAGAAAAAAAAAAAGTTGACCTCAAAATTTGTTTGGAGGGGTATTCATTGTCAATATAAAGACAAAAAACATATCAGAGGATACAATACAGTAAAAGATACATTTAAAAAGTTATGACATGGAGCAAAATACCAGAAAGACTAATGAGAAAACATAAAATTACGTCAACTTCAACAATATCAATAACAGCAAAATAATCCTCTCCAAGAAAATGATGTACAAAAGTAAACTTTTTTTTCATTCAGATTGTCAAAATATACTATTAGAAACTCACTTGCAATCCTCTGGCCACATTAGAAAACAGACTAGATTTCTGAAAATTGAGCTTCTACAGTTTATGAGTAGACAGGACCATTTTTATATACAATATACTAATGTAATTTGCAGCAATAAATACACATACAGTAACGCAAACACACCTACATCCCCTTTCAAAATCCTGTATTAGAGAGTTTCTTGCCAAAACAATTGCTTTTTCACTTGTTAAAAATGTTTATCCTTTACCTTAAGGACAAACTACAGTTGACTCTCCATATATGCGGGTTCCACATCTACAGATTCACCCAACCACGGATACGGAGAACAGACTGGGGGACTTCAGCATGGGTGGATATTTGGGTATCTGAAAGAGGCTGCGGGGAGGGAGTTAGTTCTGGAACCAATCTTCCACGGACACCAAGGAAAAACTGAAGTGTGGTAAATTTTTAAAAATACTATTCACCTGGGAGCATGCCACTGACAAATCTGGAGCATGAGTTGTTTGTGAAAGAAAATGCAATAAATCTTATCCTCAGTAACTCTTTTAAGTGGTTTTTCACTAAATAAGGTGGAGGATGGTGTAAAAGGGCAGTGATGGGGAGAAGCGAAGCAGTAAGAACTATTTGTGTTATAAATATTACCAAGGTCATCGCTAATTCTTTTACAAGATATTCTAATTATAGATATTAGAATCCATAAATCTACTTAACCTGGAACACTTAAACTATAACACAATAACAGAAAGCAAACAAACCACCCTATGAAGTCCACACATCCCACTTAAAGCTTCCTTGGCTGCTACAGGTCATCTACCTACAAGGGACTGCTGGAATCCGTGTCAATGGTAGGAAAGTGTACTTTCTATCATTGTTTGGACAGCTGATATAGCCTATATCTTTCCCTGTATGTACTTTATTTCTCCCTCACTCAGCTTTTGGATCATTAACTAAATTGCTTGTTAAATTCTCAGTCAGCAGAGGCCACGTTTTTTCCGGCTTTCTAATCCAGGTCTAGAAAGTTCCAAAAGTGTAGTAAGAGCCCTACTAAAGAAACCCTGTTCCATTTGTAAAGCTCTGTAAAATTCTAAAAGGCAGACCCAGAGCCCGACAGTCATTATCCCAATCCCTTTTTTAAATCATAAAGTAAATCCAAAGGGCCAGTATTAGGGGGTCGTAGTATCTGCTTTCCACCTTCCCAGCCACCCCTCCTACACTCACTTCTAGATACTTAAAGCCGAGTCCAGGGCCAGGATGCTATCAAAGTTAGCAAAAGAGGAAGACACAGAAAAACAAAAAATAAAGAAAAAAGCGTGATTTTTTTTTTAAAGGGACCAAGGAAGAAGGAGTTTACCAGTTTCAATTAAGGTTAACGAAGGCTACTCTCAACTGACTCCCCCAGAAAAGGAGGGGCACACTCCAAGCGCTCAGGTTCTCAAGAATCCTTAGCAACGGGGTCCAGCGGCCCTAGCAACAGATCAGGAAGGAAGCCTCTTTGGCCGAGAGCGGGGACGGGACACCAGTTCCCGCGGTTCATGGCTCTGGGGACCCGTTCCTACCGCGCCTCTCTCCCGCTGCGATCCACACACCACCGGCCCCTCGCCGGTGAGGCTTACGCCCGGCGCTTGGTCTCCTAACAGCCGCAGCTCACCACCGGCCGCCGGGGCTCTGGGAAATGAGAGTCCACGAGGCCCGCCCCAGAATCTGGTCGCGCCACGAAATGACGTCAGACGCCCGCTGCGTCCTCTAAACCAATAATAAGAGGTCGTGGAGGTGGAAGGGGGTTGCCCAGGCAACGGGGCGCCAGGCGTTCAGAGGGCAGCTGTCTTTGGCGACAAAGGGACACCTGGTGGAGGATGTTTTTCAAATAAGAAGTGCAGAGAGCAGAGGGAAGATGACGGGTTCCCAGTCGCCTGCGCCCTAACCTCTCTCCAGTCCGTGAGCTTAACTCTTAGGCTTTTCTCGCACACTTAATCCTCATTGTTCCTCAACTATCTTGCCCTAGATCCCTGGAAAGCTGAAGACTGTGAACTCCTCCCCACGAGTCTTCAGGTGTGAGAGCCAAAGCCATCTGTATGCCCAGCTGTGGAATTTCCTTATAGTTTCCTGTCCTATCTAGCTAACTCATAAGCCTAGCTGTGGAAATTCGTTTCCAGTCGTATTTTACTAGTCTTATATGCCATTTCATTCTTCACAGTATATCCGCATTTTAATAGCAAAAAGCACGATTTGTGCACCACATTATTTTTAATAGTAAAAATATTTAATAGTAAAAAACACGATTTTATGCTACACGTTATAACAAAACTGATGCGGCAGGAAAATGCATATCCGCTTGCATTGCATTCCACTAGCAACAATTTGGGTTGTCATAGTTAAGTCCAAGCCTTTTGAACCTGCCCACTGCACTCTTCTTTAGCATCCTCTACTGTTGCCAACCCAAAGCCTTAACTTTTTGCTTATGTAACACTAAATTGGCATTGTCTGAGCACCCTAGGCTCTGTAATCCTGTGCTCCTGTAGCTCCATCCTTGCCACCTGACTACCACCCCAGAAGCATCTTCATTAGACTGTGAGTTTCTTCCGGCTTCAAGCATAATGTAGCGGGGATTCAGGAAATTCCCCGTGAATGAATATAATGAATGAATAAATTCTGTCTATATCTAATTTCTCTAATGTTCTGTGAACCTTGCCTACAAATCTATCTTAATTTTAAAATTCATTATAATGTATTATCTTTCTTACTAGACTGAAATTGTCATCGTTGCTTTTCTATCCCCAATGCCTAGCACAATGCATGCTTAACTAATGTTTTAAAAAAGAAAAAGGAAATTTTAAAAAGTCTTACATCTTGTGTCTTTGGCTACTTTTACTTAGTAATCTCTCCTCTCCAGCCTCCTCAAAACCTATTATATTTTCCTTACCCCAGCATCTTCAGTGTCAGACTCAGTAGCTCCCAGTTCATGACCTTTTAACCTCTCCTCCTTGGACTGTAAGAATAATTTGTATTCAGTATCGCAGAGGAATGACATGCATGTATGTTATGGAGTTAAGCTGTCTGAAACTCACCTCCACCGCTTATCAGCTATGAGTCCTTGTGCATGACAACCCCTACAAGCCTCAATTCCCTCCTCATCATTGGGTTCTTGTGAGACTTAAATTTATTTGAGCACAGTTAAATACCTGACACAAAAGAAGTACTCAATAAGTATTAGCTAGTGCAATTATTCAGGTGAAAGCAATTTAAGACTGACATGGTGGACATCATTACTGGAAAAAGTCTCATGCTATGTGTTGGTGTATGAACCGTGGGCAATGATACGGATTTTTCAGATCTTTATAATAACCACAATTAGTATAAGCTTCTCCTAATCATAATTAAAACAGCCTCTTCTGAACTTTCTGTCATCATTTTGGAAAATGAACAGAAAACATGCTCCTTGGCATTGTAACTCTATCAGGATATCATGCAATAAGTGGAGGGTGCTTTCTTGAATACACTAGTTTGAGAAGCCTGTGAGGCATCCAGGGGAGCTAACTAGCATGCAGTTGGATATGCTCATCTAGAGGGCAGGAAAGAGACCTGGGACTAGCTATGGATTTTAGAGCCATCAGCACATGTAGACAGTGGGCTGGGCCATAGGAGTAATACCTTCTGGGAAAAGCTCACAGTGTGTGAGAAATAGAGCACTGATTGTAGACTTTCATCTCCTATTAAAATTTTAAGGTTTAATTTTTTAAGAGAGAATGAGATGAGGGAAAGAAGGTGACCTATTTGTCTAGCAATATGGTAAATGATTCTGAAAAGACAGAATATGCAATATATTTTCCATTTGCTCTCTTATAGATACACTCTTACCTTTGTCCTGTTATTTGCTCTGGGATGCTGATCGATATGAACTGTATCAACAAGGCTCCAATGCCCTCTGGTTTCTGTTTGGGTTTGGTTACTGAAGAACACTAATAGGAGATTAGAGAATTAGAGGAGAGTGAAGTCAGAGTATTCATTCTCCTGCTCCAATCCTTAGCGGCTTCTCTAAAGTTGGTCATACCCATAAGTGAAAGTTACTTCTTTCTGCTGTGGTCTGATTGTTTGTATTCCTCCAAAATTCATAGGTTGAAATTCTAACTCCCAAGGTGATGGTATTTGGAGACGGGGCTTTTGGGTGGTGATGAAGTCACAGGGTTGGAGCACTCATGAATGGAATTAGTCCCCTAATAATAGAGGCTGAGAGAGAACCCTCACTCCTTCCACTATGTGAGGACACAGTGAGACAATTCCACCTTTGAACCGGAAAGTAGGCCCTTACCAGGCACTGAATCTGTTGGCACTTTGATGTGGACTTCCCAGCCTCCAGAACTGTGAGAAAAAAATTTCTGTTGTTTATAAGCCACCCAATCTATGATATTTCACTATAGCAGCCCAAATAGACTAAGAAACTTTCTAAATGGCAAACTTCAGTTTTAGGCACAAAATCTCAGAGGCTACGATCTCTAGATTACTGTACTGTCTTGTGGTTCCCTGTACCTTTATAAAAAAAATTTATTTAAATTGTCCTATTTTTAATTTGTTACTCCATATTATATAACATTATGAATTAGGTAATAAATCTAACCAAAGTAAACCACTCAAGACACTTTTTTTTTTCTTATTGTCCTGGTTCTCATTGTCTTGTGAAAAAATTATTTATTCATTATTTTATATTTATTTACATTTAAGTCACCAAACACTTTTAAGAAAATATTAGCAGTATGAATGGGTTTGTCTTAATTTTTATGAAGAAAATCTCTTCCTTTTTGTACAAATTACAGAGTAATCATTCCCAATGATTATTCATTCCCGAGTCCCATCATCAAGAAATGAGATACAAGAAATTTGTATAATTTCCAGTACACATTGTCAGGAATGTTAGACACCATCATTATAAAGTCATTGAGTGTCCACTTAGACATGGAACAAATTAAGCAATGATAATAGCTCCTCAGGTGAAAGCAAATGAAATCAAAGTGAGTGAGCATATAGGGTAGCATTGTCCAATAGAAAAATGATGCAAGTCACATATAAAATTTTAAATTGCCTACTAGGCACATTTTTTTAAAGGTGAAAAGAATCATGTGAAAGTAATTTTAGTAGTATATTTTTATTTAACCCAATATGTCCAAAATATCACCTCAACTTTCAATAAACACTATTAATGTGATATTTTACATTCTTGTTATTTGTGCTAAGTCTTCTAAAGCTGGTGTGTATTTTACATGTATAGCACATTTCAATTCATGCTAGCCACATTTCAAATATTCAATAACCACGGAGGTTGCAGTGAGCCAAGATGGTGCCACTACATTCCAGCCTGGCGACAGGAGTGAGACTCTGTCTCAGAAAAAAAAAAAAAAAGTTTATTTTTAAAAACCAAAGGAATCACTCAAAATATTCTCTTCATTGATATGTGGTTTATGCATAGAGTTGGTGCATTAAAAAATATAGTATATGGAACTTTAAGTACTTCTTTTAATTAAAAAAATAAAGTCATCAAATTTTCTAAAATTTTGTTCTATTTCAGATTTTGATATTTGAGTAATTAGTGAGTAACCAAATAACATAATAGATAAATTCATGTAGAGTTTTTTTGAGACTAAGAAATCTATAAAGACAACTTGCTCGTTTTTAAAGAATATAATTCTTTCTAGTCAAAAAACTAACACAAACCATCTGGGCATACCAAGATCAATTAAATAATGTTCTTGTCCATAAGAAGCTAATGAAAAATTAATCTGTTACAAATACTGTTATAATTCAATGAGACTAGCACTTCAATAGAAGCATATATAAAATACACTGGTAACCTACTTGTCTTAGTTCATTTTCTGCTGTGATAACAGAATACCATAGATTGGGTAATTTATAAAGAAAAATATATTTGGATTATTGTTCTGGAGGCCTGGAAGTCCAAGATTGAGGGACTACCTTGGATAAGGACCCTCTTGCTCCATCATAATGTGGTGGAAGAGCAAGTGAGCATAAGAGACAGAGAGAAAATTAGACTATGTTCATGGTTTGGTCAGGAACCCACTCCTGCAATAATTACATTAATTCATTCATAAGGGCGGAGCCCTTATAGCCTAATAACCTCTAAAAGGTCCCACTTCTTAATGCCATCAGTTATATTTCAAGGTAAGTTTTTCAGAGAACATTCAAACTAGAGCACCAGTTAAAGGAGCAACTAATTCTATTTTAAGAGTCACAAGAATAACAGTCATGGAAAGCTACAAAAATGTTTTGTTTGAACTAGGCCATAAAGAATAAGTTAGAGTTTTCAGGTAAAGAAAAGTCAGAAGAGTTTGGTTGGAGAACTAAAGATAGCCATCTAATTTTGACCTACTGAAACACCACCAGAACTATAGTAAATGTTTGGTTTTTTTTAATGCATAACCCCACACTGATAGGGAGAGCAGAGGAAGAGACAACAGCAACAACACAATTTAGTTATCAGAACCTTGACAACTTCCTTAGCAGATCTCAGGATGCCAATCCTCAAACCTCAGTGAAGAAAACTAAGAAAAAGCTCATTTTACACCCCTGAAACTTGAAGGGCTAGTAACTTGAAGGTCTTAGTGGCAAACAGGTGCAGCTCACATGAGGAGGACTAAGGTGAAAACACTTAGAAAAGTTAGAAATCTAGATACTTCTACTCTCCTTCTGAACCACTTCTGACTGACTTCTCTCCTTCTCAGTAAGAAATCCGTAAGTGTATTCGCTATTGAGGGTAAAACAGAGGATCTCTGATATTAGGCACAGGTGATAGTGTGACCATATGCCTCCCAAAAGTTCGTGTAGAAATCCCTAGTTCTGTCATACAACTTGTGTCCGGATAATGGCAGCCAGTCCAATATTCTCCAGAGAGGAGAATAAACAATTCTTCACTCTGTAAACTGATCATCTCAAGGAGGAAGAGATTTTAAAAATATCCAATAGATGGCATGACAGTGAAACTCCAAGTTGATAAACCTTTTCCATACTTTTAGAGCTTCCAAATATTTTTCTCACTTTCCTTGATTATGAACAGACCCAAAGATTCTACTCAGTTTATTTTTTCTTAAGAGCCTTCATCTAATTGTGAACAATATTGTATTATCTTTACTCTCCTAGGCTTATGCTATGTTTAAATATATATACTGGCATAAACTTAAAAAGAAACAGTAACAAAATGTGAGCCATAAGGCAAGGAAATTATAATAGAATAAACATAATAGCAAAAGAAATGTAATTGTAATAAAATTGTAATACTCTATGCTACAGAAGCAAATTACCCCATATTAGTTTGCTAGGGTTGCCATAACAAAATACAACACACTGTATGACTAAAACAACAAAATGCTGTTTATTTCCTCACAGCTCTGGGGGTAGAATTCTGAAATCAAGATATTGGCAGGGTTGGATTCTTATGAGGGCTCTGAAGAAAGAATCTGTTCCAGGCTCTCTTATTGGCTTATAGATGATTGGCTTGATGTTCACACAGTATTCTCACTATGTGTGTGCCTGTGTCCAAATTTCCCCTTTTTATAAGGATAGCAGTCATATTGGATTAAAGGTCCATCCTACTCTAGTGTTATCTCATCCTATTACCTCTGCAATAACCCTATTTCCAAATAAGGTCAGATTCTGACATACTGGAGATTAGGTTTTAAACATGAATTTTTGGGTGGGCACAATATGACCCATAACAATCCCCAAGTCACAGTAGCTTAAGAAAATAAAAGTTTTTCACTTACATATTGTGTCATGCAAGTCAGATAGCCACCTTTCATTCCATAACTCGATGTGTGGGGAAAAGAAGTGGCCTCACCAAGGATGGACAGCAGGTCAACAGCAGAATGAAGGGGACACACCAGCTCTACCACCTCAGCCCAGGAGAGACACAAATCACTTCTGCCTCCCAGACATTGACCAGAGCTAGTCACATGCCCCAACCTAACTGTAAGAGGTGTCAGAGTGGATATTTGGTGAGCTGAATGGGCCAGAATTGGGTACACAATTCATTCCCAGGCAACCCAGTCAGATTTTTACTTGATTAATTTGAACTAAGAGATATAGATTGTGTCCAGTAAGAACATAATGAGTATCAGTTTATGTGACCTCCTTTCAATAGGGCTTTGTGCCAAGTGCATGCTGTTAAGGCAGAGAAAGCGATCCTACAGAACAAGGAAGAGCATGGAGAAGAATAAAAGAGTAGAGGAGAAACAAGAAAAGTAGATGACTATGGAGCTTATGTGAGGCTAATTCTATGATAAGCATCTGAGTCTTTGAAATAAACATTTTCATTCAAGCAATAGGCAAGTATATCCAGTTGCCTATATATGTTCTCCTTTTCTTCCTTACTAACAGAAACCCAATTTGTTCAGGGCAGTGACATAGATATAAAACATAATACAATATATACGTACATATTAAAAGTAAAAATAAAAAAATACTTCCCATCGTCCTCAGTGTGACACAGGTCTGGCCACATGATCACAAATGAGTATATGCTGCTGATTTATGCAAAAGTGCTTTTTTTGATGCAAGTGCCATATGTTCTTGTGGCTTCATTCTTTATCCTTTTTAGAATGCAAGAGTAAACGTGGACAAAAAATACGATAGCCATGTGCTAATGATGATGGAACAAAAAGGCAAGAGGAACCCGGGGCACTTGGACTTCAAGTAGCTGTCAAACCACTTCTAAACTGCATATCTCTTCTTGACTTCTTGTTATTTGAAAGAAATACGTTGACTAAATTTCAGTGTTTTATTTTCCAGTAAGTTCAACCTAACTCAATCCCTAGGTTCAATTCTAGAGAAGAGAATCTTCTATAAAAGCAAGCTCGAAATGTATATTTTCTCTTTTTAATTAATTATAAGAAAATGCAAGCACATAACATAAAATTTACCAACTGAGATCCATTTTGAAGTATACAGTCCAGTAGTGTTAAGTATTTTCACATTGTTGTGCAACAAAACTTTTTCATGTGTTGTTATTTGAGGATGGGATCTTAGGAGATGATTAAGTTGAGATTAGGTTATGAGGGTGAGTCTCCCATGATGGGATTAGTGCTTTCATACAAAAAGATAATAGAATTTGTGTGTGTGTGCTCTCTTGTTCTCTCTCTCTCTTTCTCTCTCTCTCTCTCTGTGTCTCTTTCTTTTGCTGCTAAGTGAGGACACAGTAAGAAGGCAGCCTTCTGTAAGCCAGGAAGAGACCCCCTTACCAAGATCTGGTCATGCTAGCACCCTGATCTTAGACTTCCAGCCTCCAGAACTGTGAGAATATGATTTCTGGTGTGTAAGCCACTCAGTCAATGCTATTTTTGTATGGCAGCCTGAGCTGACTAAGACAGGCAATAAAGGAAATAACTTTCATTTCCATCAGTGGGAGAATATTTGGATAATTATTGAGCATTATTCATCTATTAAAAAGAATGAATAAGAGATGAATGTATTGATTTCATTGGTGTCCATGATCCTTTTAAAGAGAGAAACAAAGGAAGTTGTAAATTGATGCATATGGATTGGACTTCTATTTGTAAGTATTAAAACTAAACTAAAATATATGCATATTTTTATATATAAACATACAAACAAAGACATATCTATTTACCTATCTATCCATGCGTCTGCCACTATCCATCCCCATTTGTCTATCTATGACTCCATCTACTCTGTCTAATGCTACCTATTAATCTAGAGAAATGCTTAAAATGGCACTTTCTTCTGAAGAGTGTAATTAATAGCAGGGGAAAGATTAATTTTATTCTTTATATATCTCTGCATTGTTTTACTTCTTAAGCAAATATGAAGTTTTGTAATTCATATGGAAAAATTTTAGTTTTTTTATGGTGGGGATTTTAAAATACTTTACTATGTAGCTTAAGAATTAAAACACTCAAGAGAAGGTTGATCAGAGATATTTTCCATCTGAGTATTTCTTATCCTATCCCATATGGTAAAAAGGAATTCTCTCATAACTGGAGTATGTTATTATAAGTCCTAATTACAGAAGGCCTGTAAATATTTGGAAATTTGTAAAGTTAATTGTATGGTTTCTCAAAGCTAGTTATTATAAAGAGAAAAAGAAAACATATTATCCAAATAAATTGCTTGGTATGTTCTAAAACACTGTGTATTACAAATAATATTTATCTTCTATACTTCATCTTTTAGAGTTGAAAGATATACTCAGGGGCCAAATAGCAAAGATCTCTTATTTTAAAGTTTAGACAAATGAAGCCCAGAAAGTATCTACAACTTGCCCATAGTCTACAATGAATTTGTAAGAAAAATGAATACAGCAGTTGAAAACCTAGTGATTAGTAAACTATATGGAAAACTCTAAGGAAATCATGTTTCATCTACTTGGTACATACAGTAAACCACCCTAGAACTTAGTGGCTTAAAACAATAGCAATTTATTACTTTTCATGATCCATGGGTCAGGAATTTGGGCTGAGCTTGCTATGTGGTTTCTTTCCACACGGTGTTGGCCAGGGATTTTCACTTGGCTGCATCTAGCTCAAAGCTAGTTGCCTTGGTGCCCTTCCGTGCTTCACATGATGAGCGTGGGTTTCCTTACAGCATGGTGATCTAAGGGTAGTCCAACCTCCTTCCAAGAAGGAATGTTCCAAGAGGATCAGCACCAATGTCTTAAAGCTCACACAAGCTCTTCTTTTGCCATGTTTACTAATGCCACACTGGTCAGAGCAAGTCATGGGGCAGACATATGACTGTCAAACCACAGTCTATTAAAAAGAAGGCATAAATGAGTATAATTTTATGTTAACCTTCAAGCAACAAGGAATCCTAATTTAAAGGAACAAATGTGACTACACTGGATTTTTTTAGTGTAGGAGTTGGCAAACATTGGCACTAAGTCCAGCAGGCTAAAATGTCACTGTGGTCTACTGGCTGGCACAAGGGCTAATGAAGGTCAGGTGGTCAATGGAGTTTTAGCTCAGATCTATCCCACAGTGGCTCCAGTGGGTCCCTGAACCCAGGCTGTGATTATTTCCCCATTTCTGGGATGCATAATTTAAATAGACATCCTCAGAAACTGGCAGAATTTTCACATTCATTCCTTGGCCTGTGAAGTGAGAGCTATAATAGTAGAAAAGGCCAAGGGAAACCACTAGAACAGCCTTTACCTAGGAAAATAATAGGACAAAAACAACATCACATGCCTAGAGGGATATCCGTGATGAATGCCACCAACAAGCACTGAAATTATATAGAAGTGGTAACTGTCATCACATTTCCATTCAACTCACCTATTTGACCAGTGTGGAAAATCGAAAAACCTAGGAGAAACACAGTGGATTTTCATAAAGCTAAACCAGTTGGTGACTTCAGTCACAGCTACTGTACCATATGTGGTTTCATTGCTTGGGGATATTAACACAGCCCCTGGTACCTCATATGCAACTATTGATCTAGCAAATGCTTTTACACTCACTATGCATTAGTAAAGTCTCGGTGAAGCAGTTTGCTTTCATCTGACAAAGCCAACAATACACCTTTACTGTCCCACTTCAGGGGTATATGGGCTCTCCTGCCATACACCATAATTTAATTCATGGAAACTTAGATAGCCTTTTCCTTCCATAACAAATTACATTGGTTATTTTCACTGACAATATTATGATGATTGGACTGAATGAGCAAGAAGTAGCAACTACTCTGTATTTATTGGGAAGACACTTACACGTCAGAATGTGGAAAACAAATCTGACCAAAATTCAAGTACCTCCACCTCAGTACAATTTCTAGGGATCCGGTGGTGTGTGGCATGTCAAGATAGTCCTTCTAAGGCAAAAGACACATTGTCACATCTCGCCTCTTTTACAACCACAAAAAGAGACACGACACCTAGTGGGCCTCTTGGATGTTGGAGGCAACAAATTTGATTCTTGGGTGAATTATTGTAGCCCATTTAAAGAGAGACCCTAAAAGCTACCAGTTTTGAGTGAGGCCCAGAGCAAGAGAAGGCTCTGCAACAGCTCCAGGCTGCTATCCAAGCTGCTGTGCCACTGGGGTCATATAATCCAGTACATCTAATGGTGTTTGATGTGTCAGCGGTAAATACAGGTTCTGTTTAGAACCTCTGACATAAAGCAATCATTTTATTCAGGTGAATGATAAGCACTCTTTGAAACTTTTCACAAATTCTCCCAAATCTTTCATTTTTCACTCTGTACATTTCACCTCGTGTGATGGTTGATTTTATGTGTCAACTCAACTGGGCCATGATGCCTAGATACTCGATTAATCATTATTCTGGATGTTTCTGTGAGGGTGTTTTGCTGTGGGATTTACATTTAAATTAGTAGACTTTGAGTAAAGCAGATTGCCCTCCATAATGTGGGTACTCTTCACCCAGTTAGTTGAAGACTTAAATAGAACAAAAGAATGACCTTCCCTGAAGCAAGATGGAATTCTACAGCTGGCAGCCTTTAGACTTGAACTGTAGCATTAGCTCTTCCGGATCTCTGCTCTGCAAGTTTTGGACATGGCAGCCTCCATAAATACATGAACCAATTCCTCAAATATTTTTCCCATTCACACACACACACACACACACACACACACACACACGCACATCCTATTGATTCTGTTTCTTTAGAGATTAATACACTTGATTTCTCCATATTTTGAGTAAATTCTAGTTGTCCAGTAGGGCAGCCTTGAATAGCAGTATCAAAACTCTGTAAAAGGGTTAATCTGTGTTCCCAAACTCTAACTTTTAATGCTAGAATCTCTGAAGTACTTGTTTGCTGCTGAGAGGCATTGGCTGACTTTGGTTCGGCTCTCACGTCGGTTTAAAGAAAGAGATTAGTGTTGGGAATAATATCGCTCCAAAGAACAGAATGAAGGGAAATCAATGAGTTGGCTCCATCGGTGATTGCTATAATTTTCTGATTAAGGTCTAAGCTAGGAGAAAACCTTCCTGATTAGCTGTTTTCCCTGGGAAGATAACCGAATACAAGTCATTTCATTTTTTGCTCCACATGAACTATCTTACCTGTCTTATTGTTGAGATACGAGTATTGGAGTTAAAATAAACTTAATTTTAATGTATTTATTATTTGTTCAGATTTTTATTCAAAATTTTAAAAGAATTATATGCACCAATATTTATTTCTCTACTATGTTAGAAAAAAAAAGATTCAAAAACTTTGATCGAATTTTAAGATTTAGCCACTAGATGGCAGTGGATAACTATCTTTCAGTTTGCTACCCTGCATTCAAGTCCAGCTAATGTTTTCTATTGTCAACTGGCAAACTGAAGAGAGGAAATATATAAAGGCTATTTACTGGAGATGCTGAACAAGATAGAGATTTTATTAATGGAGTGTTGAGCAGATTTTGTAATTTAACTGCTAGGAAAATTATTTTATTTATTGTTACATATTTGTACGATTAAGAGGAGAAAATAGGATCAGCATTGAAACGTACAAAAACATGGTCAGGCTAAATGCAATCAGCATTGACTGGAAACGCTTATCTTGACCAAATGCTACGATGAGAAGAATGACTATAGCCTAATACATCTGCTGAGCTGCTTTGAAACATTGTTTTTGATCACATGTAAGAAACCCTTTGCATTTTCATGACACCTGCAACCAAGAACACTACCACTAGGGCTTGTAACTGTCAAGAGAGATCCTTTCTGCTGGAGTCTTACCTTAAACTGAAGAAAAAGGGATCACTAGAAGAAAATGTGCTTGGAGACTTAGGATTTAAACTTTATCACTGGTTGTCTCTTTGTATTATATTTAACGTTAGATTTTCCCAACTTATACAGAACATTCAGTGTGTGGTCTGCGATGGTCTTTTGGGGATGGAGTGACTGCAAGGTAGACCTCTGGTTAGGAGTCATGTGATCCCTGGGTAATATTATGTCGCTGTTTTTTTAAAAAATTATTTGCAGAGGCAGAAGTCTGAGCCTAAAATTCTTAGGATTTTTAATAAATGGAGAAGATCTGGGGAATAACAATAATGAAGCAATCCAAAGAACAATGGAAGCATTTCTCCCTAAAAACCTAGAGGAGGAGGTATGAAAAAACCAGAAATGTTGACAAAAACCAGGCAGTAAGAAAAAAACCAGGAAGTGTGAAAAAAAACAGTATAACCAAAGTATACATAGGTCTTAAAAACATTTTTTTGTTTTTGAGATGGAGTCTCACTCTGTCACCCAGGCTGGAGTGAAATGGTGTGGTGTCAGCTCACTGCAACCTCTGCCTCCCAGGTTCGAGCGATTCTCCTGCCTCAGCCTCCCCAGTAGCTGGGCCTACAGGCGTGTGCCACCACATCTGGCTAATTTTGTATTTTTAGTAGAGACTGGGTTTCACTATGTTGGCCAGGCTGATCTCAAACTCCTGACCTCGTGATCTGGCCACCTCTGCCTCCTAAAGTGTTGGTATTACAGGCATGAGCCACCACACCTGGCCCTTAAAAACATCTTTAAGCAACAAGGGAAGAAATTATTAATGTTTAGTAGAGTGCCACCTCAAAAGGAAAGGGGCAAAATACTTGGGTAACAGCATGTGACTTGTAGGAGCATCAGTGTTCTTGGAGATAGGCTAAGGAAGATCACCATTAACAGCCAAAGTGAGTGTCATAGTCCTAGTCACAGCAACCTCCACCCCATTCACCTTCTACAGGAGTAGATAGGAGTAGAAGGCAGGAATCCATGCTCAGACTATCTAAGGAGCTAAACCTTCAAAGTGTGTTGAGAGACTAAAATCCCCCAGCCTATACACTCACCTTATTCTTATTTATGAATAAGCATCCCTTAGCCTTCTTTTCCTGCAGCGTGTTGCACTCATGTCCCTCCATGACATAATAAGGAGGAAAATAAATGAATACATATTGGATGCTATTTTCCAGATGCCAAGTCTCTCTCCAGGTAGTAATTACGAAGGAGTTTTATAGAACATTTAGCAATAGCACACTGGGAGTCTGAAAGAGTTAATTTCACTCTTTATACAATTACTACCAAAGGATTGCTTCTGGGAGGCAATCTATTTAATTCTGTTCATAAAAGATATAAAGCTGGGGACTAAAGTGGGACAGGAGTAGATGTGCATCACTAATATCTTTAAAAACAGACAAGAATGGGATTCAAAAGACCTCAACAAATTTAAAAGAAGACCTTTTAAAAATACTGATATATGCCAGATGGCACACACAGGAATCGATATTCTGAGTCCTTTAGGGACCAGGTTTAATTCTTTTGGGTCTCATGTAGCATCTGATGCAGAGCTCTGCACTTAGTGGGCACCTAGTTAATATTTATTAAAATTAGATTGAATGTGGAACAAGCACACACACACACACACACGCTGGTAATCAGAAGTACCCAAGTTGAAAAAGTCACTAATGCTACAAGCATTATATCAAAGGTATCATTTCACTCATTCGCTTAATACACGTTTTGTGATAAGATAAATAACATCCTGCCTCTGCCTTAAAGGAGTTCACGGTGATTCCTCTGAAGCACTTCCTTGCACAGAGCAAAATGACCCAGAAGTTCTCCAAAGCAGGGTGGGGTAGGCTTGAAGGACTTCCTATGTAATAGAGCAGCCTCCCTGCACTGATTATGAAGCTCTGTTTCTCAGCCTTAACCCTCTCTTTCACACTCTATTTTGTAACGCTGGCACTGGGTCTCTGTAGACGGCATTTCTCCTATGCGGCTGGCTCCCTAATAAACTCTGCCAATAGGGATGCTAGAAGCAGACTGGAAGGCAGGCGAGCTGCTGAGCGGATTTTATTCTTTTCTGTTGGCTTGCTGGTCCTGTTGGTGTCAGGACGGCTCAGCAGGTGGTTACGGTGAATGGATTCGTTCCAAACCCTCCGAAGCAGCCTTAGCTGCTTCCTCAGAGATACCATCCCCAGTTTGTTAGCCACCCAGCTGCTCCTGGACTTTCAATCTTAGTTCCATAGCCACAAAGAATGGTAGACAGGGCCATCTCCACCTCTTCAGCGGTCTGAATCCCAGCGCCACCAGCATCTTTACTCAGTTTCTAGGTCCTAAAAACTTTATTCTGTTCCCTTTGTACCCCCAGCCCTGGGAGGGAGTAGCAGCAACTTTCTGAAGCTACTATCTCTGTATCCTCTTTTCACTTTTGTAGTCTTTGTGTTCCTCTTCTACCTTGTTTACTCATTTCCTCTCCAACATTCTACTCTTAAAATTGAGGGGTGTTTTCCTAACCAGACCCTGAAGAATACCCTCCCTCATCCCTTTCTCTTTCTCTTGCACTACTTCACATCTTAGCATCTGTGAACACCAAGTCCATTAGATATCTTCTTATTCATAGTTCCCCACACTCCATTTGAATATAAGCTCCATGAGAAACATAAAATTTGTGTTTTCTTTCCTGCTGAATGCCCAGATCTCAGAACAGTTTCCTCTATTTAGTATGTCTTCAATACATTATCTGTCAAAAGAATAAATGAATGAGTGAATGAATGAGTGTAGAATGAATAAACGAATGGTTATTTCTACTGGTTATCATTATTTCTACTGCTTTATCCTTCCACTCTCTGCTGTCCGATCCTATGTCTATTCTCGGCACTCTTTTACGCTCTCTAAACTGAACTCAGCTTCGATAGCTACCTTCTAGGCTAGTTGGCACAGGATAAGACTATTGAAATTGGATACTTTAGATTAGTGGTTCTCCACTGTTCTCTCGGGGGTTATTGGGCAATGTCTGGAGACCACTTCATTGTGACGACTAGGAGGCAAAGGTTCTTCTGGCATCTAATGCATAGAAGCCAGGGATGCTGCAAAACATCCAACCACGTGTGGAACAGCCCCCCCATGACCAAAAATCATCTGGTCTAAAATGTCAACAGTGCCACTATTGCTGTTAAGAAACCCTGATTTAGGTGTTAATTGTTTAGAAACAAGAGATTCCTCAGATGATACTTTCAGGCATTTTTTGGTCCTGTTCATTTATTTGTCTGGCTGTATAAGGCCAAGTATCCTTGATGAAGAAAGATACAACTCATTTTGTCATGGCCAAGGACCCAGATGTTTTTTAACAGAATGATATCTAAAATGCTTAGAACAGAATATCTGGAGGACTGGCTAAATATTTGGCTCTCTGGCTGGACTTTTGTAGAGTTATATAGACAGAGCCTGTGATTAAAAGGCAGAGAGCGATATGATAGCCAGAGGGCCAGGGGAGGGGTGAGGGCAGGCAGTAGGTTGTGTATGATGTTGCATAAGAAATGTATAAAAGAACAGAGTGTCTTCTTTCTATTGATCCAGATCCCCTAATAATAATTATAGGAACCAGCTGTTTTTCTCCCAAATAATCCAAAGAATAGCCATTAACTGGAGACAAAGAGTTTAAAAATGACATAGATCACTTGGGGATTTACATTTTAAAGGTCATTGTGGATGAGCCAGGTGGTCTCCTCCTGGACTTCAATTATCAAAATATATTTTCCTAAAAAAAAAAATTGACCTGCTTGGGTAATTGCTATGCTGATGAACTCCAACCCTAAGCTTCCTCTTCTACTCCCACATTTCCTTGAGCAAGTTCATTCTATCATCTTAGCTACCAAAATATCCACAAGGTATATTTTTCTTCTCAGTGTATGGCTGCAATCCCATCTAATACATCAAGCAGAATACAAAGTACTATGCAACTGTTATAAATTTTTCCGGCACAATTCCCAGAGTCATTACTTAGTGTCATCTTCTTTCCAAACTCTACTTACTAACTTTTTAGTAAACACATTTGAGCCTTCACCCATATTCATCATCTTTAAATTATAACTCCTCTAATCAAATAATTGAAGATGGTCATTAAAAGAACATTTAGTTGGTTTCACATAGTTGCCACTAAAATTGCAGTTGTTTAAAGACATTAAAGATAGTATGTCCCAGAGGGTACCTATGAAGTTTGCGAAATAACATGGAGATGTCCAGCTAAATTTACATACCAGATAAACTACATGTTTTTCAGCAAAAGTATATCTCATGCAATATATGGGCAAGCTTTGTGCTTGAAAAATTGTGGTTTATCTGAAATTCAAGTTTAACTGAATGTCCTATATTTTTGTTCACTAAATCTGAAAAACCTAGTGCTTGTCTGCCAAGGTTTATATATTTGCAAACTCTTTTAATACAGAATTTCTTTTAAATAATATTGGCAAGAATATTTTCTTTGTGATTCATGAACTCTTTCCTTGTCATGAAGAGATACTCACAAAATAATCTGAATCTCTAGGAATATTTACCCCACCGAAAATAATGCAGCCATGAACTCTGGTTTCAAATTATCAACCCATAATATCCTGAAAACAAGTTCTGTGATCTTGACCATTTGCAAAGTGCATAGTTGCTATTTCCATTAGACTCTAGTGCAAGTAAAACTCAGTTCCCCTCTCTCCACTTAATCACAGGTCCCAGAGGAAAACCCAATGATTCCCCTTTTGGTTGATGATCAGTGGACATGGCATGTGAAGAAAATAACTCCTTAGCCATGTCACATATGGTCATCAAACCAGACTTGGCTCAGCTGATCTGATTACCTGAGTTTTCTCCTGATTAATTCTGAATGACACAGAAAAATCAATCATGAGGACAGCCAAAATAATCATCTAGTCAGATGATTCAGTTATATAAACTTGACCTTAACCTCCTCCTCTCAACCTATGTTCATTTCAAAGAGATTTTAACAGATATGTAGGGGAAAGAAATAATAGCAGTAATGTTTTCCTCAAAATCATTGACTGTCTTACATTGACTGTCAGTGATTTTAAGTGATTCCATTAAATGCAATTAACTAGCTTTAGGAATTCTTTTGTTTTGCTTCTTTTCTTTATACTAAAGAACACACACTATAAAATCTTAATCATATAAAACATCTACTCTGAATTGAATACCAAACACTAAGTAATTCAGCCCCAACCTCACAACTGGAAACACTTAAGCACATTTTTTTCCTAACGCTGTACTGGTATTTGTATTCGTGAAAAATATATACTATTAAAAAATAAAGATGTTTGCCTTTCTGTATTTCAGGACACTATGACAGAAGTCGCTTCACTCCTGTGTGAAAATTATGACTTTTCTCTTTAATATAAATGCAAATGCCTTCTTACTTTAAAATTCCAAAGATAAAATTCTTAAATACGACCTTTTCATTAACTCATTATGCAGTGATTAAAAGCCTGCTGTAGTAGACATTGTTTTTAGACACAAGGTTGTAGACACTAAAATGAGGGCAGAAAAGTAGGAAGCAAAGTTATACATACAGTGAGCAATAAATGTGTCAATAACACAGTAAAGCAGCTTAAAAGTAGAAGATTTGAATAACATCATCTAAGATGTCAAAGAATTCTTCTCCTGGGAGGTACTACATGTACTACATGGAGTAATTTTTTTTTTTTTTTTTTTTTTTTTTTTAGATGGATTCTCCCTCTGTCGCCCAGGCTGGAGTGCAGTAGCGCAATCTCAGCTCATTGCAACCTCCACCTCCCGGGTTCAAGCAATTCTGCCTCAGCCTTCCAAGTAGCTGGGACTACAGGTGCACGCCACTGTGTCTGACCAATTTTTGTATTTTTAAGAGAGACAAGGTTTCACCATGTTGGCTGGCTGATCTTAAACTCCTGACCTCAGATGAGCCGCCTGCCTCAGTTTCCCAAAATGCTGGGATTGCAGGCATGAGCCATCATGCCCGTCCCATGGTATACGTTTTGAAGTACAAATATGAGTTTGTCACCTGAACCAAAAGAACAAGAACATTCCCAGCACACACACAAAAAACAAACAACTCCCCTCCCCCAAACAGCACACATGTTATGACTGTATGATAAAATGATGTATTTGGAAGCCCCAGGCATTTTAGGGGGTTTGAACCCCAGCATAAAGCAGAGTGAGAATGAGGCTAGGGAAGTGGGAAAGACATTGCTGCTTCCTTTTGAAGTACTGATGTATCAACTAAGAAAATCTGAGAGCAGGGGCTTAGCTGTCAAAGTAAGCGGATTGGCTCAAGAGCTCAAGGAATAGTAGCCGTGAACTGCTGAGCAAGTGAAGGGAGAATGAGGAGTCCCTACAGAGGGAACTAAGAAGCCAGGGCACTGAAGGGGAATTGGTGACTTTGAAAGTGAGAGGGAGTTGGCCTTGGGATATTAGGACACAAATCATTTGTTCAGCCAACATTTATTAACTGCTCTATGCCAGCTCTGGGCTCGCTGAGGTTTGAGTGTGGTTTCTCCAAAATGCAGGCATTGCCAGTGTGACAGTACTAAGCAAGGGGGTTTTCAAGGGGTAATCAGGCCGTGAGGGCTCCTCCCTGTGAATGGAATTAAGTCCCTTATAGAGGAAGCTTCACACAGTTCAATCACTTGCCCTTCTGCCATGTGAACACACAACATTCCTCCCCTCCAGAGAAGCTGCCCTCATGAGACAATGAACCTGCCAGTGCCTTGATCTTAAACTTCTCAGCCTCCAGAACAGTCAAAAGTGAATTTCTGTTCTTTATACATTACCCAGTCATTGGTATTTAATTATAGCAGCACAAACAAAGATACGCACATTGTTCAAAATGAAAGATAATTAAAATTGTATGCTTCCTTTTATTAGTTTCCTATTTCTACTTTAACAAATTATCACAAACTTAGTGGCTTAAAACAACACACATTCATTATTTTACTGTTCTAGGGGTCAGTTGTGTGAAATGTTTCTCACTGGGCTGCAATCAAGGCGTCAGCAGGGCTGCATTCCTTTCTGGAAGATCTCAGGAAAAATCCATTTTCTTGCCTTTTGCAGCTGCTAGAGGTTGCTCACTTTCCTTGGCTTGTGGCTGTCTTGTCATCATCAAAGCCAGTCATGGTCAGAAGAATCTTTCTCATCTCACATCCCTCCACAGGGAAAGTCCTGCCTCTCTCTCCCACTTTGAAGGATTCCTGTGATTATACTGGGCCCACCTGGATAATCCAGGCTCATCTTTTCATCTCAAGGACAGCTGATTAACAAACTTAATTCCACCTGAAACCTTAATTCCCCCTTGCCAGGTAGCACGTTCCATGGGTTTCAGGGATTAGAGTGTGGACATATTTGAGAAGGAGGCATTATTTGGCCCATCATACTTGTTTTAGAAATGTATATTGCAGTACCCAAAGACCATGGTAGAGTGCACCACTCACAGAAGCCACGTGACACAACAGCATTGCAGAAAGGAAAATCTTTGTTCCATCCACTTGCTTGTGGCATGAGACAGAATTGGAGACAGAACTCAAAGTAAAATGAGGTGAAATCTGAGCAGTGCGACTTTGCAAATTTCTTGGAATAAAGAAGGAGGCTTTTTGCTTGATCTAGCTTATATCCTGTTAGAAACAAAATAGCCAGGCAGAACTACAGGAGAAAATGTATCATTAAATAGAATAAGACTAAAAGACCAGGAAAGTTTGATCTTTTCCAGGTGGGATAAACAGTTAACTCTCAGTGGACAATGTTTTCCTGTTGCTAGGCTGACTAGCGGTGGTGGGTAAGCTGTTTATCTTTAAGAAAACATACCTGTATCTTTTTACTTGACAGCTACAATATAATCTGTCTGGGGGTTGTTCATCATTTAAGAAAGGGTGAAAAAAGTCCTCTCCCAGAAAGTGTTCAAATCCGTGAGCTGAAATGATGATAACATCATGAGAGGCATCATAATTTATCTGTAGCATGTAAATCACTGGGGGCCCCCTCTGAGGATGCTCACTAAAATGATGAATAGCTCTGTGCGCTGTGAGAGCAACCCCGAGGAATTCACCAGCCAGACTTTGACAGGAGCGCTGCCTCCCAGTCTCTTCCGGATGGGAAGAAGCAATGACTTAACAGTTTTGAAGATTCAGTTTTTTTAACCACTTATTAAAACATTTAGTTTGACTTTATCCACAAAGGCACAGTTGAACAATGACCCTAAGAAACCCATCAAGATCCAACCTGGTCTGGGTGATGCTGGCCTGCCAGACATTTTTTTTTCCCCACTGGATGTATTCAGCTATGATCTTTGCCAGTAAAACTAGTCCTAGAGCCAAACATTACCTGCATTTTCTAACACAAGAGGTCTCTTATGTGTCTACATACCCTTGCAGCTACCTGCATAATATAGAAGCGAAAATGGTAGAGAAAAGGAAATGTCATTCTGTTGAAGTTGTCTCTATAGTGCCCTGTGGAGGTGTGGATGATCGAATTCTTTTTAGTTTTAGCAATTGTTATGGGCTGAATGTGTCCACCCCTCCAAATTCATATGTTGAAGCCCTACCTGCCAATGTGAAGGCATTTGGAGGTGGAGCCTTTGGGAGGTAGTTAGGTTTAGATTGGATTATGACTGTGACACTCATGATGGGATTAGTGCCCTTGAGATAATAAAAAATGCAGAGGTATCTCCCCCTTCCCTTGTCTCCCTCTCTCCTTCTTTTCTCTCTCTTTCCCACTATCCCTCTCTTCTCATCCTCTCTCCCTGACTCCCTCTCTCTCTCCTCTTTCTCCTCTCCCTCCTCTCTCCTTTTCTCCCTATCTCTCCATATGCCCAAGCACTGAAAAAGCCATGTGAGCTCTCAGTGAGAAGGTAGCTATCTACAAACCGGGAATCTGGCCTCCACCAGGAACCAAATCTGCCGGCATTTTGATCTTGGACTTTGAGCCTCCAAAACTATGAGTAATAAATATCTGTTGTTAATCCACCCAGTCTACAGTACTTTTTATAGCAGCCTGAGCTGACTAAGAAGGTAATTTAAGAGTAAGAAATATCTTATTAAATTACATTTTGCCTGTGGCATCCGTCGTAGAGCTTCAAATATAGAGACCACTCAGTGTGATCTGATTAAAAACAGTGATAGTGGAGATGATAAGAAACGCGCGTGCAGCGCTTACTCTGTGTCAGGTACAATGTTAAGCACATCGTATATATTATTTCATTTAATTCTCACAGAAGCCACATGTATTAGGTATTATCTATCCATATTATACATAAGGAAGTTAAAGTTTGGAGAGGTAAGTTGACCTGTCCAAAGTCTCCCAGCTAGGAAGTGGCAGAGCTGTGTTATAACTGCTGGTGCATCTAACTACAGGGTGAGACTCTTAATCTGCATGATCCTAACTGCATTAGTTTACCAAGGTTTCCATAACCAATTATCACACACAGCGGGCTCAAAACAAGAGAAACTCGTTCTGTCACAGATTTGGAGGATAGAATCAAGGTGTCAGCAGGACCGTGCTCCATCTGGAGGCACTGGGGAAGAACGCTTCCTTGTGTCTTCCTAACTCCTGGGGGCTCCCGGCATCCCTTGGCATTCCTGGGCTTGTAGACACATTGTTCAAATCTCTTCCTCCACCTTCGCATGGCCTTCTGACCTGTGTCTCTTTATGTATCCTCTCTGCTTCTTTTCCCCCCACAATACCATTCATTGGATTTAGAGCCCACCATAGTCCATTATGACCTCATCTTAACTGCTTAAGTTTGCAAAGCCTCTATTTCCAAAGGTCACTTTCTGAGATTCAGATAGCCATGAGTTTGGTGGGGGGCACACATGCGGCCCACTACGTTCTTGTGGGCTGAATTCCACTCATCTTCTTCTACTTCTGCTGTATTTGTGTCTCCTTAAAATTTATATGTTGAAATCTCAACCCCTAATGTGATGCTAATAAGAGATGGGGCTCTTGGAGGATAATTAAGACATGGAGGTAGAGCCCTCATGAATGAGATTACTGATCTTACTTAAAAGGACTAGAAAATTTCTCACCCCTTCTACCACACAGACTCAGCAAGGAGGTACAATCTATGAGCCAGAGAGCAGGCCCTCATCAGACATGAAGTCTCCCTTGGTCTTGGACTTCCCAAACTCTAGAATAGTCAGGATAAATTTCTGTTATTTACAAGCTACCCAGTTTATGGCATTTTGTTATAACAGCCCAAACAGACTAAGCCCCTTATCTGAGCATCCTTCTTTCCTGGCAGAATTATTTCTTGCTGGGTTGGGCATGGTGGCTCACACCTGTAATCCCAGCAGTTTGGGAGGTTGAGGCAGGTGGATCACTTGAGGTCAGGAGTTCCAGACCAGCCTGGCCAACAGGGAAAAAACCCGTCTCTACTAAAACCACAAAAATTAGCTGAGTGCAGTGGCACATACCTGTAATCCCAGTTAGTCGGAGGCTGAGACAGGAGACACTTAAATCCAGGAGGTGGAAGTTGCAGTGAGCCAAGATGGCACCACTGCACTCCAGCCTGGGTGACAGTCAGACTCCATCTCTAAAGAAAAAAAAAATTATTTATTGCTGGACTTCCTTTGCGATTTACTGTTACCCCTGTTAAAAATGTTCCTTCTGCTGATCCATACACACAGCAGCATTAAACCTGACCCTATCATGAAATGTTTTATTTATTGTCCATGTCATTTTCTTGGTACAGAATCAAAAGTTGCTTCTAAAATCTTATGTTTGTGATATTTTATAACTATGGAACCCTTGCATTACTGTTTAGGATTTGAAGTTTCCACCCCAGGCTTATTTGCTACTCTGGATCTGGATCTGTTGAGCTTTACTCTTTGGTGTCCCTCCTGTTCTTAGCATGGGATCCAACAGAGCCAACTGAGTTCTTGTGCAGTGACTGTTCATTGGATGGCTACACAGAGAAATGAGTGGAGGGTACGTGTGACACCTTGTCAATAGTATACCATCTTCAAGTTGCCTTTATATCAATGAAAAAGAATGTGCCATGGGCATTGGGTTTAGCACAACATGTGAAAGGTACTGCAAAACTCTGTATACCCTTCCTTGGCAGGTTCTAAGACTACAAAAGAGAAGACACTGTATTAGTCTGGGTTCTCTAGAGGGACAGAACTAATAGGAGATATATATATACATACATAGGAGTTTATTAACTCACATGATCACAAGTTTATACCACAGGCCATCTGCAAGCTAATGAGCAAGGAGAGCCAGTCTGAGTCCCCAAACTGAAGAACATGGAGTCCAATGTTCAAGGGCAGGAACCATCCAGCACAGGAGAAAGATGTAGGCTGGGAGGCTAGGCCAGTCTAGTCTTTTCACATTTTTTCTGCCTGCTTTATATTCTAGCCACACTGGCAGCTGATTAGATGGTGCCACCCAGATTAAGGGTGGGTCCACCTTTCCTAGCCCACTGAGTCAAATGTTAATCTCCTTTAGCAACACCCTCACATTACTCAGGATCATTACTTTGCATCCTTCAACCCAAAGAAGTTGACACTCAGTATTAACCATCACAGATACAGACTGTCATAGTGGAATTCCCAGTCCAAATGTTCTAGCTTAGGTACCAGAGGAACAAGAGCTAAGTGAAAAGGAAAGGGGTCCTAGAAGCTGTGTCATAACCTTATTCATATACATATATATATATTTTTTAATAAATTAATTTTTTTAAGAGTTTTACTTTAAGTTCTGGGGTACATCTGCAGATCTTGCAGGATTGTTACATAAGTATACACATGCCATGGTAGTTTGCTGCCTCCATCCCCCTGTCTCCTACATTAGGTATTTCTCCTAATGTTATCCCTCCCCAATCTCCCCATCCCCTCTATCCCTCCCCTAGCCCCACAACCCCCAACAGACCTCAGTGTGTGATGTTCCCCTCCCTGTGTCCATGTGTTCTCATTGTTCAACATCCACTTATGAGAGAGAACGTACGGTGTTTGGTTTTCTGTTCTTGTGTCAGTTTGCTGAAAATGATGGGTTCAAGCTTCATCCATGTACCTGCAAAGGAC